>WBNM01036233.1:12493-28465 GCA_013399055.1 Ramphastos sulfuratus | reverse complement strand
TGGTTCTATGATTCTACTCTGTTACTCATTCAGTTTCACTACAGGGCACCAGTCTCAAGGTGTTTCAGCAGTCCACTAAACCCTAAGAGTAATCACACCTCACTGCCAAACCTCTGGAACACAGGAAACTTGCCACCCAAACAACACAAACAGCTGCATTTAAAACTGCAAGTGCTTTCAAGAGCATGTTTAGCTGAGTGTAAGGCTTGTGCTATAATTCTCTCCCACTCGTGTTTCTAGTGCAGCAACCAGCACTTTGTCATTTGAACATTTAAAGCATGCAACTTGGCACACAGCACAGGCTGGCAGGGGCTACTTCCTTCTGCCACAGCTCAGAGTATCACAAAGTGTTTTATAAAAAAAAACAAGCTTCAAATCCTTTGTCAGTCATTTGCATAGTGAAATNTTCCTGATTTTGGCAGCACAATTTATTTACATATAGATGACAAAAAATCAGCTTGAAAATGGAATTCAGAACAATAACTTGCATTTCCAGATACAGCTGTCTGCACTGAATAAAAACACCTCAGTTAAAAGCCATGGAATACATTTTAAACAGAAATGCTCCAAGCAGCACAACACCTAACCACTTACACTAAAATCAGTTCTCACCATCCCAAGATTTGTACTCTGTCTTCTTGGCTGCTCAGGTGAGATTAGGAGGATTGCAAACACTTTTTGTGGTCTCAAAAAGGGACCAGAAAAAGAGAGTGATTGGCATTGGAATGGGCTGCCCAGGGAGGTGGTGGAGTCACCGTCCCTGGAGGTGTCGAAGCAAAGCCTGGATGGGGCACTTAGTGCCATGGTCTGGTTGGTTGGCTGGGGCTGGGTGCTAGGTTGGGCTGGGTGAGCTTGGAGGTCTCTTCCAATCTGCTTGATTCTCTTCTCTTCTCTTCTCTTCTCTTCTCTTCTCTTCTCTTCTCTTCTCTTCTCTTCTCATTCTATTCCATTCCATTCCATTCCATTGTATTCTATTCTACTTCTATTCTATTCTATTCCATTCTATTCTATTCTATTCTATTCTATATTCCATTCCATCCCATCCCATCGCATTCCATTCCATTCTATTCTATTCTATTCTATTCTATTCTATTCCATCCCATCCCATCCCATCCCATCCCATTCCATTCTATTCTATTCTATTCCATTCCATTGTATTCTATTCTACTTCTATTCTTTTCCATTCTATTCTATTCTATTCTATTCTATTCTATTCTATTCTATTCTATTCTATTCTATATTCCATCCCATTCCATCCCATTCCATCCCATTCCATTCTATTCTATTCTATTCTATTCTATTCTATTCTATTCTATTCTATTCCATTCTATTCTATTCTATTCCATTCCATTCCATTCTATTCTATTCTATTCTATTCTATTCTATTCTATTCTATTCTATTCTATTCTATTCCATTCCATTCTATCCTATCCTATCATAATTCTAAAATTAAGGCAGAGGTTTCTAAGCCTAGAGATCCAGGTTCTTGTTTCTGTCTAGGTCTGAGAGAGTTACCTACACAGCAATTGTCTCTGCAATGCAGAGGACAAAATGTAGGCCCTGCAGTTCCCCAGGTATCTCACAAGAGCAGGAGTCTTTGGACAGCCAGGTCAACTCATCTGGATGCTGAGTACAAGAGGCATCAAGTGTTCCTATCTATGATCTTGCTGTACCTACACCCCAATCTCTACTGAGGAAACTGGGAACTGAAGAGAGTTAAAATAATTGTTATTTGGAAAACATTACCTTGAATACTGCTGACAGAAGCCAGATTTCTTAATCTCTTAACACAAGCTGATAAGGATAGCATCCCTGTGTTCTGTGAACAACTTTGTATCCTCAGGCACAAGGAAAGAAAGGGGCAGCTGCAATCGTTTGAACATCAGGCTCTGAACTCTCCCAAGGCCTGCCTCCAGTAATGGCTGTAGTTTCAGACAGGTCTACACCACCAATCACCTGGATGAGTAGGTTTAAAAAGTGCTCTGTCCCTTCTAACACCCATCTTGACATTCAACACTCTACACATTATGAATCTGAAATGTTTGAACCCAGGTGAAACCTGAACTTTGGTGAAAACATGCCCCAGATCTTTAATGAGCATCAGAGCAGCTAAGGGCCACGAAGATGCTGAGAGGGCTGCAGCAGCTCTCCTATGAGGACAGGCTGAGAGAGTTGGGGCTCTGCAGCCTGGAGAAGAGAAGGCTTCCAGGAGACCTTAGAGAAGCCTTCCAGGATCTGAAGGGGGCTACAGGAAGGCTGGGGAGGGACTATTGACAAGGTCTTGCAATGCCAGGACAAGGGGCAATGGGTTTGAAGTGGCAGAGGGGAGATTGAAAGTGGATGTTAGGAGGAAGTTGTTTGCAGTGAGGGTGGTGAGACACTGGCACAGGTTGCCCAGGGAGGTTGTGGCTGCTCCCTCCCTGGAGGGGTTCAAGGCCAGGTTGGATGAGGCCTTGAGTGACCTGTGCTAGTGGGAGGTGTCCCTGCCTATGGCAGGGGGGTGGAACTAGATGATCCTTGAGGTCCCTTCCAACCTTACCATTGTATGATTCTATGACTCTATAATGTGACAGCTTATTAAAAGATATGGGGCAAACACAAGTATATAAACCTTTCTTCTAGCTCATGACAGCTAAAGCAAGCACCATTAGGTAGAACAGACTTCATGTTCCTTTAAATATCCTTTCCATCTCTGTAACATTCTTCCAAGCATACACAAAAATAAATCATATCACATTATAGCTTGCTATGCATTCTTCACTGAGCACTGTATGTTTTGAATTGCAAAATCCATTTTTATTTTCTTTCATTTTGTCACCTCACCACTGGAAGGAAGGTTTCCTGGGGTGTGTTCCAGTGCTTGTCTGACAATATCAAGTCTGCCTTTGATAAATCAGTGTAAAAAATTGAAGATGAATGATTACATTTACATGAGGTCAATGAAGAAGTACAAAAGACAGAAGACCTACATGATTCATTGTATCTTCTGCTACAAACCTCTGATAGAATCATAGAATGGTAAGATTGGAAGGGACCTCAAAGATCATCTAGTTCCAACCCCCTGCCATAGGCAGGGACACCTCCCACTAGTACAGGGCACTCAAGGCCTCATCCAACCTGGCCTTGAACACCTCCAGGGAGGGAGCAGCCACAACCTCCCTGGGCAACCTGTGCCAGTGTCTCACCACCCTCACTGCAAACAACTTCCTCCTAACATCCACTTTCAATCTCCCCTCTGACACTTCAAACCCATTGCCCCTTGTCCTGGCATTACAAGCCCTTGTCAATAGTCCCTCCCCAGCCTTTCTGCAGGCCCCTTCAGATCCTGGAAGGCTACTCTAAGGTCTCCTGGAAGCCTTCTCTTCTCCAGGCTGCAGAGCCCCAGCTCTCTCAGGGGGGGCTCACAGCACAGCTGCTGCAGCCCTCTCAGCATCTTGGTGGCCTCCTCTGGACCCGCTGATAGCTCTTCATGAGAATACATTTAGAATAAATATGCAATTAGTGGGGAAATTTGGATAAATCTTACATGAATGTGTCCTCTTCATTCTCTATCATAGAATCATAGAATCATAGAATGGCAGGGCTAGAAAGGACCTCAAAGATCATCTAGTTCCAACCCCCTGCCATAGGCAGGGACACCTCCCACTAGTACAGGTCACTTGTCCAACGTGGCCTTGAACACCTCCAGGGAGGGAGCAGCCACAGCCTCCCTGGGTATCATCTCACAATACAGTCAAATGCTGCATAGTGTTAGCCTCTCCTTGCTCTTACTGTAAGTCAGCCACTTGGAGATGAGGCACTGATGGATTTTCTCTCTGAGTGTTCTCCTCTTTTCTCCTGAATTATTATATTACCCCAAGCAATGTATACATTCACAACATGCTAATGTAATAAAGGTTTCAGATGGGTGCAAATATAGTATAATGCTTTGCATCATGTACATGTGGCTGGAAAAAAAAAGAGGAAAAAAGAAAATAGTTGTAAGACATGAATAATGCAGAAAGGTCCAGCATACTCTGCAGGACTAAAACACTCCTCAGGATACTAAGGGAGAAGCTCCAAATATTTCTCATTGGTACAAGAGGAGGAATTAACAGAGTTGAGCTCTTTGCTCAATAATTGCAGCATCATGTATTATTTCCACAAGGCATGAAGAGAAAACTGTTATTTATTGGCTATATTCTGCTACACATCATTGAAGTTTAACACAAGGGGAGATGAAATTCTCTCTTGATCAAGAGTAAGCCACTGACCTGACGGTCGCCTAATCAACCATTTCTTGCACTGCAGTAGCACTTGATGGTTGCCAGCCTCATTTTTCTGGTAGCTTTCCAAACCATAGACAAATGCAGTCTCTGACATCAAGAGATTAAAGTGTTAGGTAATTTAGGATGAAATTAAACAAAGGTGGTGCAACAGAACAAATGGAAGTATGAGCAGTCTGGGGGTAAAAANAGAGCAGAGCAAAGGGGCACAATCCCCTCCCTTGCCCTGCTGCCCACACTGCTCTTGCTGCAGCCCAGCACACAGTTGCTGTCTGGGCTGCATGAACACTGCAGCCTCATCTTGAGCTTTTCATCACCCCACACCCCCAGGGCCTGTTCCTCAGGGCTGCTCTTAGCCATTCCCCACCCAGCCTGCAGTTGTGCTTGGGACTTTGCCTACCCAATCACAGATCTCATGTTTCTAAGTGATGCACATCAAAAGCCAAATGTGAACATCTAAAGAACCCAGGTAGACACAACCATAGACCATCCTGCATATAATGTTCATTTCTCAAGAACAACTCTTAAGGATAATTAATTAAATTTTTTTTTTTTTTTTTTTTTTTAATATGGGTCTCCTTTTCCTCTCAAAGCACTGTGAGTTTTCTTCTCTGCTAGGATTCATCAAGAGTTACAATAACCAGTTCATGACTACCTTTAACAACCACACACAATCCTGAACATCTATTGAGGGATTTTAGAGAATGAATTTCAACTGTCACTAACATAGGAAGTCTCTGACTTTAAAAGGTTGTCATCTCAAGATACCAGGCTGACTTGTTCTCCACAGCTGGTTTAAGAAACACAAACAACTCCACAATGAAACCAAATTGAACACTGTGTGCTGGTTCGAGGCTAATTGGAATATTTTAATGAGAGCAATTAGATTGTTGGCTGTGAAAAAGGAAAAATAAGGTGATGTCTGTGTTACCCACGTGCTCTGCTGAGCTGTATAAAAACATGGCCACAAACATGGATAAGACACTCTCTGCCTGTAATATACTGTAAATATCTGCTTGTATATTGTGCTAAGCTGCATATATAAAGCTTCATTCCTTAACTTCCAGCTGGCTGAGTCTAGTCTGGGTGAATGCATTGTGTGGGGGGGGCAGGTGATGCCCAGAACCACTACACACTGCTGACAGAGGAAAAGAAACCATCCACTGAAGAAATTTTGAAAATCAAAACCCTCCTACCATTGCAGCAAGCCCACAGAAACTCTTTAGGGCATCTAAGCAAATGCTGGATATTCTCTTGGCTGACAAAAGGATTGATGCACAGAAGACATTGTGTATATAAATTAAGCAATGAAAAGAAGATGGAAAGAAGAGGATGTATGCAGTTTGAGAGCAACAAAGACATCAAGAGCAAGAGAAAATAACCTGCAGGAAATTTCTAATGGCACCAAAGATATGACTCAGACTCAGAGAGACAGATGCCAGTGCATGCTGAAATAGGTGGATAAAGTCAGGCCACAGGTATCCATTCAATACCTAAAACACTAATGATTAAAAAAAGGAAACAGTTGTGTTAATGAACCTCCTTGCCCTGTACCCCTTTCCCACATTTCTTCATTTTTAATGCAAACTGTATACATAAACACGTGTCAGGAATTTTAATGGGGTGCACACATTAAGTGTATTAAAATGAATTATGCAGGAAAGCATCAGGAGAGCAACAGAGGTACAGATCCAAGCGTGACATGCTTAGTTGCACTTGATGAATGTTTGTTTTGTTGCACTGAATAATTAATGCAATGAAATATTTAAAGTGAACAAGAAACTTTAAAATTGAGTTGGAGAATAGATTACTTCCTTACAAGGACAGGGTTTTACTAAAGAAAAATATGCTGCTGGCATATGAATTAGAAGTCTATGACTCACAGAATCATAAAATCATAGAATGGTTTGGGTTGGAAGCAACCTTAAAATCATCTAATTCCAACCCCCATGGGCAGGAACACCTCCTAGTAGACTAAGTTGCTCAAAGCCTTGAACACTTCCAGGGATGGAGCATTCATGACCTCTCTGGGTAACCTGTTCCAGTGTCTCACCACCCACAATGTAAAAGATCTCTTCCCAATGGTGCCATGGTCTAGTCTTGAGGTCTGTGGTAAAGGGTTGGACTTGATGATCTTTGAGGTCTCTTCCAACCTTGGTGATACTGTGATACTGTAAATCTACCCTCATCCAGTTTGAAAACTACCACTCATCCTATCACTGCACTCCCCAATAAAACCTCACTGTCCATCTTTTCTGTAAGCCTCCCTTAAGTACTGGAAAGCCTCCTTGGGGCCTTCTCTTCTCTAGGCTGAACACCACCAACTCTCTCAGCCTGTCCTCACAGGGGAGCTGTACCAGTCCCCTCATCATCATCATGGCTTTTCCAGACCCACTCATGCAGGTTCATGTCTTTCATACACTGGCAGCCCCAGAGCTGAACACACTGTTCCAGGTAGAGTCTCACAAGAGTGGAGTAGAGGGGGAGAATAACCTCCCTCAGCTTGCTGGCCACACTTCTTTTGATGCTGCTCAGGACGTGATTGATGTTCTGGGCTGTGAGTGAACATTGCTGACTCATGTTCAGTTTTCATCCAGCATGCTCTCCTCAGACCCCAGCTGCAGTCCTGTGTGCAGTTCTGGAGCCCCCAGCACAGGAAGGACACTGAAGATTGGAGATTTTTGTTTGTTCAGTATGTGTATCTATTTCCATTCCATGTCATGTCCTTAACACTTGAATGTCTTACAAATTAATTAACTCACAGAATAATTACTCTGCTCTCCTCACACCCCACCTGCAGTCCTGTGTCCAGTTCTGGAGCCCCCAGTACAGGAAGGACACTGAAGTGTTGGAGCAGGTCCAGAGGAGGCCACCAAGATGCTGAGAGGGCTGCAGCAGCTCTGCTGTGAGGACAGGCTGAGAGAGTTGGGGCTGTGCAGCCTGGAGAAGAGAAGGCTGCCAGGAGACCTTGGAGTAACCTTGCAGGATCTGAAGGGGGCTCCAGGAAGGCTGGGGAGGGACTATTGACAAGGTCTTGTAATGCCAGGACAAGGGGCAATGGGTTTGAAGTGGCAGAGGGAAGATTTAGACTGGATGTTAGGAGGAAGTTGTTTGCAGTGAGGGTGGTGAGACACTGACACAGGTTGCCCAGGGAGGTTGTGGCTGCTCCCTCCCTGGAGGTGTTCAAGGCCAGGTTGGAGAAGGCCTTGAGTGACCTGTGCTAGTGGGAGGTGTCCCTGCCTATGGCAGGGGGTTGGAACTGGATGAGGTCCCTTCCAACCTTACCATTCTATGATTCTGTGATTCTATGATTTTATATTCTGCATGGAACTTAGACCTGTAGACACTTCCTTCATGCTACTCTGGTTGGTTTTGGAAGACCTTCACACCTTTGGCTGAACTCAGGGAAGTTTATTTAAACAAAGTGGTCAGCCCCTCAGCTGATGGTGAATTTTATCTAAACAAAGGCCCCTTCTTGCATTTTGTGTTCAGCTCACTTCAGCTTCCTTTACAAGGCTGTGGTCACTCCCTGTATTCTTGCCTGAGCTTCATGAGCATGTACCTCACCTGTGCCCATCTCCTCTGAGCCTTCTTCTAAGGAAGAAAAGGTGTTGGCTGGTGATTTTCTAATAGTAAGAGTTTCCATTCTGCTACTTAATTTGTAAGAATGAATGCTTGGATTTGGGATTTTTTTTCCCATGTGGTAAGTCATAGTTCTCATTTTAGCCAACATTTGCAAAGGACAAATCTTACACTTCACTAAAATCAAGTCTTAGAAGTTGTCAGGAGAAATGGAGAGCCAGCTTGTTGCTGGGGGTTATCTGGAGATTCAGACTCAAGAACTCTAATGTAATTGTGCATGACATTTCAGATCTGAGATCTGTCTGCTTCCAGAAAGGGGACAGCTCTCTTGAAACATTTCCCATGATCAAAGCTTTCTCTGATCCCATCAGGACTGCCAGGTTTAAAGGGCAATTCAATCATGTGTCTTGTGCCATCAGCGTGTGGATGCCAGCTCAGCTGTGCAGGGGCACGGTGGCTTCCTGTGTGCTGCTGGGGAGTTAGACCAGCAGGATGTAAGGCCAGATGTGGTTAACATAGTATAAAATGCCATCACTGTTGATATTTTAGACATGATGATTGAATTATGGCAAAAGCAAAGCCACTACAGTTAACTTTCAGTTTTCCATGGTACAGAAAAAAGAGAGGGAGTGGCCAAGATAAGCCATGGATAATACAAACCATATATACATGAAGCTATCCTAACCTTTGATAGATATTGGCAAGCAGTTTCTGTACTGAGCAGGGGCAGCTTTTAAAACACAGCAGCCAAAACATGGAGAGCAGTGGATGTTATGCATCCCATTTTGTGTGCCTCGGTGTTGGGCCAGCAGTGTTTGATGAGATCTTGTAATGAAACATTTGAATGCTTTGAGCAGTTGAACACAGATCAGCAAAGCAGAGCTGAGCTAATGTGGAGTGCCTGTTTGCCAGTAAAAAGATAATTGCACTCTGTTGTTTAATTGACTTTTCATTAAACTAAAAGGTACTTTGGTAAAGTCCACAATGCAAATGCATTCTGCCTATGGATCCTGAATGTAGGGGATCAAGATAGTGGGGAAAGAGAGAGTCTGTGTTTGGTACATAGCTAAAGCTTGTGGTTAAGTTGTTAATAAAAAACAAACAAACAAAAACAACAACAACAAAAACCCCAAACAAAACCCCAAAACAAAATAAAACCCAAACAAAATCCCAAAACAAAACAAAAACAAAACAAAAAACTAAACCCAACCAAACAAAAACCCAACAGAAAAAGCAAGCAAAAAACCCAAAACAAAACAAAACAAAACAAAACCCAAAACAAAACCAAACTAAAACAAAAAACAAAAAACCAAAGAAAAAAACAAAACAAAAAACTAGACCCAAAACAAAACAAAAAACAAACCAAAACAAACAAAAACCAAATCAAACCCAAAAACAAACAAAAAACCAAATCCCAAAGAAAAACCCAAAACAGAAACCAAATAACCCCCCCAAAAAAACCAAAACAAAAGCAAAACAAAAAACAAAACCAAAACAAAAACCAAAACAAACAAAAACAAAACAAAAAAAAAACCAAAGAAAAACCCAAAACAAAAAACAAACAAAACCCCAAAACAAAACAAAAAACAAAACAAAAAACAAAACTCAACCAAAAACCAAACAAAAACCCAAACTGAACAAAACCAAACAACAAACCAAAACCAAAACCAAAACAAACCAAAACAAAATCAAAACCAAACCAAAACCAAAACCAAACCCAAACAAAAACAAAACAAAAACTGAACCAAACCAAACCAAACCAAACCCAAACCAAAACCAAAACCAAACAAAAACACAAACCAAAACCAAAACCAAACAAAAACACAAACCAAAACCAAAACCAAAAACACAAACCAAAACCAAAACCAAACAAAAACACAAAACAAAACCAAAACCACAAACCAAAACAAAGCAAACCAAAACAAAGCAAACCAAAACAAAGCAAACCAAAACAATGCACACCAAAACAAGACAAAACCACGAGAAAAAAAACCCAACAAAACAAAAAACCCAGTAAACCTCCCCCCCTCACAAAAAATAAAACCAAAACAAAACACCAAAGCCCAAACCAAATACCTTTCACATATTATACAATTCAGGGTTCTTTTTACCCAGCAGATTTTTCACTGCTGCTGCTGTTATCATAGTGACCTGTTCATAGGGAACGTTATTAGGCCGCTACAGTCCTTTTGGTTTGTGCAGAGCAACCTTGCAGCTGTATCATCCCCATGTGGTTGGTTTGCATTCCTTGGCTGCCAGCCATTCTAAATGCTAAAGAGCATAATGCTAAGACAATGTTAGGGCTTCTTGTTGTGTTCTGTCTTTTGTTTTTTAAAAGAAAAATCAACGAATCCTCCTGATTCATGTTCTTTCTCACAGGGCTATCATTTCAAAAGCTCGGCATGGAAGCTGCATCATCATAATCTCTGCTGTTAGTTTTCCCTTGCTTTGTGAATGATTTGCTTGTGAAGGATAGGCTGAGTGTTCTCAAGAACATTCTTACTCCTTGAAATTAATAACAAGTTTCTAACTCCCTGAGATGCTGTGTGCACAGTTAATGTTTCGTGTTTGTTGCTTTGTTCACAATCACTTGTGAATCTCTTGGAGAAGAGAAGGTTTCCAGGAGACCTTAGAGTAGCCTTCCAGGATCTGAAGGGGGCTACAGGAAGGCTGGGGAGGGACTATTGACAAGGTCTTGTAATGTCAGGACAAGGGGCAATGGGTTTGAACTGGCAGAGGGGAGATTGAAAGTGGATGTTAGGAGGAAGTTGTTTGCAGTGAGGGTGGTGAGACACTGGCACAGGTTGCCCAGGGAGGTTGTGGAGCACAGAAGCACCCAATGTGATCAAAGATGCTTCTGTGCTCCACAACCTCCCTGGAGGTGTTCAAGGCCAGGTTGGAGGAGGCCTTGAGTGACCTGTACTAGTGGGAGGTGTCCCTGGCTATGGCAGGGGGTTGGAACTGGATGATCCTTGAGGTCCCTTCCAACCTTACCTTTCTATGATTCTATGATTCTACAATTCTACGATTCTATGATTCTAAATACCTGAAGGTAGTTTTCAAAGGTAAGAAACTGCCAAAGTTCTGCTGCTTAAAAGAAACCTCATAAAATTGTGCTCCAGATAAGAAAACAGACACTTTCAAGAACAGAAATATGATGTGGAGGATTATCATAACATTTTAACCCCTTCATGTGAATGGGTAACTAGAGGGAAGATGGCCAAATGTTAAAGATGTTTCTAGAATTATTACTGTCTTTATTTAAAACAGGTTAAAGCAGTTGTCCAGATTTTTTGGCGGGACCAAACAATGATCTTGGTCTTCTCTCAGCCTTCAGAATTTTTTTGAAGATTACCATATTGCTAGCATTTTAATTAGAAACACCATCCTGTAAGTTTGCTGTGAAGATGTTATTTTGTGGTCTTGTGGTCTATAAGAGTGTTGGGGTTTGGGTATTAATTGGCTGAGGCAGGAATTAATAAAATAGAATTATCATAGAATCATAGAATGGTAAGGTTGGAAGGGACCTCAAAGATCATCTAGTTCCAACCCCCTGCCATAGGCAGGGACACCTCCCACTANCTGAGGAGAGCAGAGTAATTATTCTGTGAGTTAATTCATTTGTAAGACATTCAAGTGTTAAGGACGTGAGATGGAATGGAAATAGATACACATATTGAAAAAACAAAAATCTCCAAATGATCCAAATTAAACAAATTAAAAACCCCAGAATTTTATTTTAATGCAACTGGATGTCAATGTGCCTCTGCAAATCTGCTGATACACCTACTGAACAAACAAAAATCTCCAAATCAAAATTAAAAAGAAATTTAAACCCCCCAAATTTGATTTTAATGCAGCTGTGTGTCAATGTGTCTCTATAAATCTGGTGATCAGAGGAGTTTTTAGCTTGTTCAAGCAATGCAGATAAATCGACTTTGATCTATCTAAAAGTATTAACTTTGATGTGTCTGTAAGAAAAAGGTTCAAAATCATCCTTCACAACTTTGGCAGACATTAGAAACTGAACTCTGACCTCTCCCCCAGCTGCTCTTTTCAAGGTTCAGGCTTGGCAGACCACTGCTTTTTAGGACAAAGCTGGAACATGGTCATAAAATCTGAGTAAGAGCTATTTAGGTGCTAAGGTATCTTTCTCAATCAAGGTAATCAATCAAGGGGAAAAAACCTCCAAATATGTACATTTATATAGACACAATTCTATGAGGATCAGCACTGATGAAAATTGAGCTTGCCAACAATTCTGGTAAGGCAGGAGGGATCACAACTCAGATTTCCCCAGATTGTTAGGTCGTATCTTAATGTACAAGAATCAACAATGCAATGAATATTCAAGCCAGCATCTTTCACATATATCAGAGCTTAATCCCAGGCAAAACAGATAAGGCAAGATAAGGAGCTGTCATACTGATAGAAACTTGTTATCAAGGGGTTATCAGCCAACAGAAGGTTTCTCCTGTCTAATCTGTCACAGCATAAAAAATGAAGCAACCCTGACTGTGTACTGAAAAAAGGACAGCAGCAGAGAAGCTCTAGGTCCAAGCCATTGGCACCCACTATGCCTAACAAGGATGAAGGAATCTGTGTTGTGTCATCAGCTGGCAAAACCCCTTCCAATGAGACAAGATGCAGAAGGTGCTGCAAGCACAGGACACGTGGGGTTGGGCTAGATGATCTTTTGAGGTCACTGCCAGCCACTGGCAGTCTGTGAACCTGTGACATTCTCTGATGTATTTTTCTGTATTTACAAGAAGTTCAGCACAGCTGAGCCTGCTGAAAACCTATAGAGCAAATGTTTGATATGCAGGCATAAAACAGATAATGACAGCAAGGCAATGGTAGCTTTAGGTTTGCACACTGTGCAAACCCCGCTGGGCACAGGAGCGATGGGTAACCACTTTATTAATCAAGGTACTCTCTCTAAGGTGCTCAGCAGCAAGGAAAGTGAGCTGCAGTCAGGTATTCTTGGAGTAGCTGCTTCTGCAGGTTAAGTTTGTTCCTACCAAGAAAGTATCAGGTTAAGAAACACTAAAAAAAATTAATAACAAAATGAGGATTAAAACAAAGAGCAAACCTGTGGTATTTGTAGCAGCTGCAGCTCTCCCACAGAAAGTCTGCACTGCAGAGGGTCCATGGTGGAACCTAACAAAGATCTCTCTGTAGGTCTGGTGGGGAACTGACATTATTACCTACCCCAGCATCATCTCTTCCACTGACTGATCTTTCTCTGCCAAATTCACAGTATCACAGTATCACAGTATAGCAAGGTTGGAAGACATCTCAAAGATCATCAAGTCCAACCCATTACCACAGCCCTCAAGACCAGACCATGGCACCAAGTGCCACGTCCAAACCTGCCTTGAACACCTCCAGGGACGGTGACTCCCCCACCTCCCTGGGCAGCCCATTCCAGTGGGGCATGACTCTCTCAGTGAAGAACTTTCTCCTCCCCTCCAGCCTAAACTTCCCCTGGCACAGCTTGAGACTGTGTCCTCTTGTTCTGGTGCTGGTTGCCTGAGAGAAGAAAGCAACCTCCTCCTGGCCACAACCATTCTCCTTATATGGTGTACATAAACTGTCAACATAGCTAGACTTTGTCAGCTGCCTTAGATAACTTGAGTTATTCTGACTTCTTAAGTAGTGTTTGTAGGTTCTGACAGCCACATTTCATTTTCCTAAATATGTTTGTGCTGGCTAAAGCCTTTCACAATGCCTCCTTAGAGCTCTATTACAGGTTCCAGACTGAAACTGCCCCTCTGGAAAAGGGTTTAATTACAATGGCAATTTTGTACTGCAGTTACTGCTAGTCTGTGGCAGCATTGCTCTGCCCCTGCAGAAGGTTAGAAACACCACAATAAAAAGAATTAACTTCGTGTTTGTTTTCAGATGTGCAGCAAGCAGGCTCTGGGCAACCTGGTCTAGTTGAGGATGATCCTGCTTACTGCACAGGGGGGTTGTCATGGTAGACCTAAATAGGCCAAAATAGACTTATCCATGTCCTGGCTTGCCCAGAGATGTTTTTCTGCTCTCCCTCCTTATGTTTTGGGGAGAAGCAACCGCGGGAAAGAGGACAAAAAGAACCTGGAGCCACTGAGTCTGAGGACTGTGGCCTGTCCAGACTTGTTTTGAACCCTGCAGTAAACAAGGCACACAGCTTGCCTTGTGCAAGGCTGTGCTCTGCCCACATTTGGGTAAAGCAAGCCTATGGCTTCACCTAATGTGGTCAGGCTTGGCTAACTGCCATCCTGATTGGCTATTCTGTGTCCAAAGGCTCATTAGTCTCGGGCTGTATGGATAAAAGGAGATGAGCAGGGAGCACAACCTGTGCTCTGCCCTTGCATCTGTGCTTGCTTAAAACCTCACTGCAGCCTGAGCTGTGTGGAACTCCAGCAACCAGGATCAGTCTTTAAATGCCTCCACACAATCAGCCTGCACAGTCAGTGTGACACCATGCTGAGACTGCACATGGCATTGCATCCTGCCTGCACCTGAAAGCCTCCTGCCAAGATGGGAAGTTCTGGAGATACACAGATCATCCAGAGAGTCAGGACCAGGTCAGAGCTTGTCTGCCTCCTTTCTCCAGCACCCAGCAGCCTGGAAAACTCCAAAGCCTCTAACAGCTTTGAGACCACCAACAGCAACCCCTCCTGTGCTTTGGGTACTGTCTGATACTATTTTGTGAGTAAACACTTCAAGCCTCTTGCAATCACTAATTGCCTTCTGCCAGAAGCAGAAAGGAGCTTCCTGCATCCACCCAGTGGCTAAGCAGGATAATGAACCACAAGCGGTGCAATGACCGCAGGAACCTTCTCTGCCAGTGTAATGTTTGCCTTTGCTGGGTACCTCTTACAGTGTTCCAGTTTTGCCTGTTCCCTGTGTGTATAAATTTCCAAACCCTGCATTTTGAACCTTGTAACTAAGTTTTCTGGCAAGATCTAATGTTCAGAAACACTTTCCATAGTTATTAACAATCTCTGCCTGGACATCAAAATTAATATCCATTATTCATTTTTCATCATTTCATAACAGGGTTAGACTAGATGGCTTATGGAGACCCCTTCCAACCCAGGCCATCCTATGATTCTGTGAAAAGCTTTCACATTCACTGCTAAGTGCAGGACCTGATGTGTGAGAAATGGTAATGAGGTAACAAATTATGCCATTGATTCAGACCCACCAGTGGTGACTGCAAACCATTATGTGGTGACTGCTAACCATTATGTGATGACTGCTAACCATTATGTGATGACTACTCTTTTTTTTTTTTTGGGTCTCTTTGAAGTATGTTGGTGGTCCTCATGTATTTCCTAAGAGAAAATCATCTGCTGAACAAAACCCACTATCAAAATCAATATGATTAGCATATTTTTTAAACTTTCAGCTTAAATGAAGGGTGAATCTTTTTTCCCCATCTTGAATTGATCTTTCTAGTGTGACAAATACAAACTTTCAGCTTTTCAAGATATTTTTGTTGGATAAAGAAACAGTTTTATTTCCCACATCTGACAGTTTGGCTCCATCTATTAATTTTAATATATTTCCTTCCATTAATGTTGATTAATGGTCGATAACTTCAATTAAGCCTAAAAGACTTCAACACCTAAGTGTCCATGCAACTTACTGGGACTGACATAAGTCTCACTACAGCTACTTTAAATAATAATCCAATTATATGAAATTAGGAACATATACTGGAGGGGTAGTATGGACCCCCACTTACAAAGTAAGACTTCCATACATCACTATTCTGATGCCCAGGAAAAACTTCTGGAATCAGAGATCTTAAAAAATGGTCAGATCAGAAGGCTCCAAAGTCAGTCCTCTATCATCTACGTTCACAGTCACCTAAGGCAAAGGCAAGTATTTTGCTGCTGCTTTTCACACACATTGAGATTAACCTCTGCCTTTATAGAATCATAGAATGGTAAGGTTGGAAGGGATCTCAAGGATCATCCAGTTCCAACCCCCTGCCATAGGCAGGGACACCTCCCACTAGTACAGGTCACTCAAGGCCTCATCCAACCTGGCCTTGAACACCTCCAGGGAGGGAGCAGCCACAACCTCCCTGGGCAACCTGTGCCAGTGTCTCACCACCCTCACTGGAAAG
>WBNM01036228.1:0-15639 GCA_013399055.1 Ramphastos sulfuratus | reverse complement strand
CTTACCATTCTATGATAAGTTGTAGCACAAAGGAGCAGGAGACTCAATGGATACCATGAAGGGAAGGGATGAGGTGAATGTGGTCTTTTGCTAATCTCTTGAAGACAGGGTCCCAAAAGACACATGAGACATGCTCAGAATCCATATAAATACAGAGGTTCCAGTGATTCCACTGATGATTGTGTTAAAATACAGTTTGTGCCTTTAATGTAGAGACAAACTGAAGCTGAGGACTTTGCAAATCCCTAAGACCACTTCATTATTCATTTTGCCACTGTTTCATTTGTCATGAGGAATATTTAAACAATTTGTTAATTCTCAACTACTGTTAATTATTAAATTGGAGGTTATCTGTGGTTAGGGAGGAGGTTGCAATGATAAGTGAAAGAGGGAGGGTTGTTAGGTTGCATAATATTACCTCATTAGAATTGTTTTTAAATGTTCTTTTAAAAATTAAACAGCTTTTTGGACCTAAAAGTCCTACCAAATGGTCTCACATGTCTCTCTGCAGACAATTTCATTAAACTCGTATCCTTAAAGCAGTATTTTGCAAAATACAAATAAATCAGACTGCTCTGCCTTGTAGAGCAAGGTTAATTTTGCCCTCAGTGGGAGACCTGGCAGTTGGTAAAGACTCAAGTTTCCAGACCTTGAGCCAAGGAAAGAGCTTAGTCCATGGAGTCTGTGCTTGTGAGGGACAAACATGTAGGCTGTGTTGTTTCTCCATCATAGAATCATAGAATGGTAAGGTTGGAAGTGACCTCAAAGATCATGTAGTTGCAACCCCCTGCCATAGGCAGGGACACCTCCCACTAGTACAGGTCACTCAAGGCCTCATCCAACCTGGCCTTGAACACCTGCAGGGAGGTTGTGGAGCACAGAATCACCCAACATGATCAGAAGTTCACATTGGGTGATTCTGTGCTCCACAACCTCCCTGGGCAACCTGTGCCAGTGTCTCACCACCCTCACTGCAAACAACTTCCTCCTAACATCCAGTTTCAGTCTCCCCTCTGCCACTTCAAACCCATTGCCCCTTGTCCTGGCATTGCAAGCCCTTGTCAACAGTCCCACCCCAGCCTTCCTGGAGCCCCCTTCAGATACTGGAAGGCTACTCTAAGGTCTCCTGGAAGCCTTTTCTTCTCCAGGCTGCACAGCCCCAACTCTCTCAGCCTGTCCTCACAGCACAGCTGCTGCAGCCCTCTGAGCATCTTGGTGGCCTCCTCTGGACCCACTCCAACAGTTCCATGTCCTTCCTGTGCTGGGGGCTCCAGAACTGCACACAGTACTCCAGGTGGGGTCTGAGGAGAGCAGAGCACAGAGGCAGAATCCCCTCCCTTGCCCTGCTGCCCACACTGCTCTTGCTGCAGCCCAGCACACAGTTGCTGTCTGGGCTGCACTCACACTGCAGCCTCATCTTGAGCTTTTCTTCACCTCAGACCCCCAGGTCCTTTTCCTCATGGCTGCTCTCAGCCATTCAGCAGCAACTATTTTGTCCTTGTACTTTGCTCTGGGTTATTTGCCATCTGATAAAATCCTTCAGGTCTACATTGTTCTAAGCAATGTGTCTGTTTCAGAGCTTGTCATTCACCCTTGTGTATGCTCACTGGTCAGATTCAGGCTTGTGGTGATGCAGAAGCGTAGCCGTTCATTTTTGTGATGGGTTGCATGTTGTGGTTGTGATTCAGTCAGTAGCAGCAACATTCATCTTTCCCTATAGCTGCCCTGGGCAGGCAACCAAGAGTATGGAAATTAAATCACTTAATTCCAAGCAGTGGTCTTGCTATACAATAATGTAGATGAATGAGGAAGCTGCTGCTGCATTTGTTGAAATCAAATCCATCTTCTGGTCAGAGCCATATCCTTCGCTGTAATTGCTACCCAGGACCTATTTTACATATAAGACCTGAATATTTAAAAGTGAAAGTACACACATAGCATGGTTCATCTGTCTGGGAAAGCATCTGTTTAGTTATGACACTAAGAGGAAAATAAGAGCACTGATTACTTCTATTGTAATCATACCTGCATAAAGATATCTGTTGTACTGCATCAGGAGAAGTGTAGCCAGTGGGGCAAGGGAGGTGATTCTGCGCTTCTGCTCTGCTCTGCTGAGACCCCACCTGGAGTACTACATCCAGTTCTGGAGCCCCTGGGACAAGAGGGATGTGGAGATGCTGGCCAGGACAAGGGGCAGTGGGTTTGAAGTGGCAGAGGGGAGATTGAAAGTGGATGTTAGGAGGAAGTTGTTTGCAGTGAGGGTGGTGAGACACTGGCACAGGTTGCCCAGGGAGGCTGTGGAGCACAGAATCTCCCAACCTGATCTTTGATCACGTTGGGTGCTTCTGTGCTCCACAACCTCCCTGCAGTTCTTATGCACTCCACAATCTCCCTGGAGGTGTTCAAGGCCAGGTTGGATGAGACCTTGAGTGCCCTGTACTAGTGGGAGGTGTCCCTGCCTGTGGCAGGGGGTTGGAACTAGATGATCCTTGAGGTCCCTTCCAACCTTACCATTCTATGATTGTGTGATTTATTTGAGCACCAGAATATCTGAGTGTGAATATCTGAGGAAGGGTTAGCTGGGGTGTGGGAGGGCAAGGGTAACTGGTAGGTGTGCAAAGATGCTTCCTACAGGTATGAGACAGAAAGGTTTGCTGCTCCCAGGTGCTTGGGAAAGATGGCATTGAAGAGCCAGGAATGATCCCTGGCCCTTCTACTGGTCTTGGTCTTGCAGATGTTGGTGTTTTGGGTCAGCTTTGATCTGTGCTTTCTTCCTTCACAGTATTGGGTTGCTTTCCGAGATGTGGAAAATAATCAAGAGTCATGAAGGACAGGAGGAAGGAAAAGCATTCCATGCAAGGTCTCAGAGACTAGATATGATTTTATTATTGTCACTGAGACTCAGTTGTTCCTTATGGAACATTATCTTTGGAATTTCCAGCAGAATCAACTGTCTGCAAATAACTTTGTTCAACTCAACTTTTGACCTCTCAAAGTACACATTGTGAAGTTCTAGGACACCGTTTCAAACCTCAGATTTTAATAATGAACCTATTCGCTCTGCCTAAAAAATATTTTTGTTTCTCATAAGTGGCAACTTTTCTGTTAGCTCACAGCATTATTTTTTTTCCCAATAAGGCTTTTAATTTTTGCATTTATGAAGATCTGATAGGAATGTGTAAAAACAAGCTGGCTGACTAAGTCAGGGATGGTGAAAAGCTCAAGATGAGGCTGCAATGTGAGTGCAGCCCAGACAGCAACTGTGTGCTGGGCTGCAGCAAGAGCAGTGTGGGCAGCAGGGCAAGGGAGGGGATTCTGCCCCTTTGCTCTGCTCTCCTCAGACCCCACCTGGAGTCCTGTGTGCAGTTCTGGAGCCCCCAGCACAGGAAGGACATGGAAGTGTTGGAGCGGGTCCAGAGGAGGCCACAAAGATGCTGAGAGAGCTGCAGCAGCTCTGCTGTGAGGACAGGCTGAGAGAGTTGGGGCTCTGCAGCCTGGAGAAGAGAAGGCTTCCAGGAGACCTTAGAGTAGCCTTCCAGGATCTGAAGGGGGCTACAGGAGAGCCTGGGAGGGACTATTGACAAGGTCTTGTAATGCCAGGACAAGGGGCAATGGGTTTGAAGTGGCAGAGGGGAGATTGAAAGTGGATGTTAGGAGGAAGTTGTTTGCAGTGAGGGTGGTGAGACACTGGCACAGGTTGCCCAGGGAGGTTGTGGAGCACAGAATCACCCAACGTGATTCACCCACGTTGGGTGCTTCTGTGCTCCACAACCTCCCTGCAGGTTTTCTGTGCTCTACAACCTCCCTGGAGGTCTTGAAGGCCAGGTTGGATGAGGTTGGTCCCTTCCAACCTTATCATTCTATGATGCTATGTTGTTCTGCCTGACCTTGTGTACTAAATGGTATAACTAGTTGTCAGGAGTTGTGGCTCAAATCAATGTAGATACCATACTGGATTCTCCTTGTCATCCTCCTGTAGGCAATCTTCTATAAAATTAACGTATTTATCCCTTTTCTGGATGCTTGGGGTTTACAAATTGTGGAGTCCATGGGAGAAGTTTGTAGGCAAACTTGAGTGTGGAAGACAAAGTGGAGGATGTGTTTGTGTCAGAGCACTTGTTCTTGCCACACATTTATAAATGCATTCTGAATTCTTCCCACTGCATACTAGACAAAATATCAACTATGAAATGTAAAACACTCAGAATCATAGAATCATAGAATGGTAAGGTTGGAAGGGACCTCAAGGATCATCTAGTTCCAACCCCCTGCCATAGGCAGGGACACCTCCCACTAGTACAGGTCACTCAAGACCTCATCCAACCTGGCCTTGAACACCTCCAGGGAGGTTGTGGAGCACAGAATCTTTGATCACGTTGGGTGCTTCTATGCTCCACAGCCTCCCTGGGCAACCTGTGCCAGTGTCTCACCACCCTCACTGCAAACAACTTCCTCCTAACATCCAGTTTCAATCTCCCCTCTGCCACTTCAAACCCATTGCCCCTTGTCCTGGCATTACAAGCCCTTGTCAATAGACCCTCCCCAGCCTTCCTGTAGGCTCCCTTCAGATATGCTAAGGTTAATTCTGAATGAGAACATGATGAGGTCTTATGTCCTTAAGATTTTTACCATGTCTATGCTGTTTGATGGTAAATTAATTTAGTGTAGTATAGAGTTCAACAGATCCTTCCCCTGAGATTTTTAGGATCTCTGAAGTTCTGAAACATTTTGTGATAGAATCATAGAATGGTAAGGTTGGAAGGGACCTCAAAGCTCATCCAGTTCCAACCCCCTGCCATAGACAGGAACACCTCCCTCTAGGACAGGTCACTCAAGGCCTCGTCCAACCTGGCCTTGAACTTTCTAATGTAGAAGAAAGTTTACTGTGAGAAGTTGGAAATAATTTTTTTTAAGGAAAACATCAAAGCTTAACTGGTGTTTTGTTTTGAAGATACTACTTTTTATCCCACTCTGTTGTATTTTCTTTGTTGTGTATGTTTCTTTGAAGAGAGGGGAATGCTGAAGACAGCAGCTTTAGCAAATGGGATGTATTATGTATGATGAACTTCCTCCTAACATCCAGTTTCAATCTCCCCTCTGCCACTTCAAACCCATTGCCCCTTGTCCTGGCATTGCAAGCCCTTGTCAATAGTCCCTCCCCAGCCTTCCTGTAGGCCCCCTTCAGATCCTGGAAGGCTACTCTAAGCTCTCCTGGAAGCCTTCTCTTCTGCAGGCTGCAGAGCCCCAACTCTCTCAGCCTGTCCTCACAGCAGAGCTGCTGCAGCCTTCTGAGCATCTTTGTGGCCTCCTCTGGACCTGCTTCAACACTTCCATGTCCTTCCTGTGCTGGGGGCTCCAGAACTGCACACAGGACTGCAGCTGGGGTCTGAGGAGAGCAGAGCAAAGGGGCAGAATCACCTCTATTGTCTAATAGAAAGCAAATGATGGAAGTTGCTTATAGCAGCATCTACTTTTTTCTTATAGTTATCTTTTTCAGGAAAAGGAATTGTAGGTATCATTTGTTGCACAAACCCATATTTAGGAAGAAGAGGAGGAACGTAGTGGTGTGTGGAATCCACAGTTTTTATTAAACTGTGGAGGAAAACAGTGTTGTATGTTGCCTTTGGTTTGCATTAAGCTTTATTATCACAGTAGCTCTTCAGATAGTCTGCCTTGTGCTAATAATGATCCTTATTACAGGCAGATGCAGCGGAAGCCAGAAGCACCTGCAGTCACTTACGCAACGTATCGAGGCTCTGCCAGGATTAGGCAGCTACTGAAGAATCAGGTAGAGGTAGCTGAAAGAGAAGAAGAAAATACTGAGAACAAAAATGCTGCAATGGTAAAGGAAAATGGAGAAATGCAAACACCTGTCTGTTCAAAATCAGGCTACTTAATAAGAGAAAATGAGAGTAAAGGTCATGAAGATGATGCCACTTTAAATTCTTCTGCAGTTAAAATGGAAAGGAAAGAGTCTGGTAAATCTTGGCATTTCTTGGATAGCAGTAAATGTGAAAGAACTGTAAAGGCCACAGCTGCATCTGCAGAATCATCTTTCAGTGTAAACTTAAAATGTATGCCTGCTTCAGCCACGACAAACATTAAAAGGACATATTCACTAGATTTGTTATTATCATCCAGTAGCGCAAACAGTGATATCCTAACCAATTCCACTTCCCTTAAAATGAGTTCTGCAAGTGATTTGGTTGGAGAAGATGATGGACTGCTGGGAGAAGCAAAAACTCCATTTCAAGCAGACAAAAATGGCACTTGTAACCTTGTTAAAGAAAATGATAATGGTAAAACAGCTAATAAGGAGTCCAGGAAAGAAATTCAGGATGATTGTTTACACTCACCCAAATCAAAAAGCAGGACAATTAACGATGAGCTACACGTGATTAAGGGAGAGTTTTGCTATACTCATCAAATGGATAGGAACTCAGAGATAGCACAGGATGCCCACGGGCTTGGGTCCAATACCACTACATTTCAGCAGCATAAAAATCAAGACAGTGATACACAGAATATTGTGGCAGCTGTAGGAGAGGAAAACCCACAGAACTTTCTTCCTGCTGCTCTTTTACCATTTAATGAACAAATACCCACTTTGCTTGGCATGGAGTCTGAAGGAGGAAAATGCACAGCCACAGGTAATCAGAATATTTCAGTGCTGTCTCTTAATGAAGATGTAGTAATGGACACGGGAACTTGTAATGAAGAACTGAGTGTGTTAGGGGAACCAACACACATACAAGATGATAACCAATTAATCCATGTGGAGAATTCTAAGGATGCTGTCACACAGCAGACTGATACACCCTCTCCAGAAACTGAGGGTTTGGGAACAATTGAGTTTTCGTCTGAGGTTGCGCTGGAAAATCTTGCGGCTGTGTCGTCCTTCATGCAGGGGTGTGAAAGTTTGAAATGTAGCTTTGATGAGCCACCAGCAGCTCTCACTGTGACTTATGAGTCTTCTGAAACTGGAGGCTGTTGCTCAGCTTCTCTTCATTCTAGTTTCAAGTTCAGAAATAAAACTACAGGGAAAGGAGAAGTTAGCTTACCAGAGAAGAGACAGACACTTCTTTCTCCTCATCTTGAATATGCGAAGAGCAAATCCTTTAGGCCTGTAGAGATGAGCCTCTTGGAAAACTCTCTTCCTGTCCACAGCCATCATCCTGTTTCCCTTGAAACCATTGCTGAATCTCAACTTGTTTCTGAAGGCAGTTGTATTAACTTCTCTTCTGCAAAGGCAAACAGTAAGAAGTCTAGGGTATCACCTACATCACTTGATTCTTCACCTGATAATGAAGAAGAAATGCATTCTCCTGCCACTAATTCTGAAAATGGCCAGTTGGCTGGATGCTCTGTTGCTTCTGAGCAGGAGAGCTTTGCTTTTGCAGCTGTTGGGTGTAGTGTGCTAACTCCTGAGGACAGAATGACCAAGGTGCCACTTTGCTCAGGAGACCCAAGAGCTTCATGCCCAGCAGCTTCTCTGGAATCTCATTTTACTGCAGCTATGTTTAATAGCTCTGTTTCTGAAGTAGATGCAGAGGCTGTTTCCATCCCTTGTTCCACTTCACCTACTCTAGAATGCAGAGAAGCCTCCAACCTTTCCATTTGCGCCTTGGAAATGTTGGGTCTTGCTCAGGGGAACCATAACACTTCCAGTCACACAGTTAGTGTTGGGGCAGAGGAGGCCTACTCCAGACAACAAGCTGACAACAGCATCTTGGCAGAGGCAATGCCACCTCCCCTCTGTCCTTTGAAACTCTTGGAAATGGCTTCCAAATCAGCCTGTACTGTGAGGGTGTGCAGAGATGCAGTGGGACAGGTGATTCTGAGTGACGATGATTCTACTACCTCAGATGCTCCTGTGATGGATGAGCAAACAGCTGCTGCACCTACAAAGTCAAATGAGCTCTGTTCTGAGGAACTGTGGAAAGATACCAATGTGAAGGGACCAGAACATGCTAAGTTCCAGGACACTGCTGGTTTGCTCAAAAAAGCTCAGGAAATAGTGGACTCAGTTTTACACTTAGCTGTAGAAGAAATAATAGCAGAACACACTGTTGGTGTTCCCCATCGTTATGGGAGTAAGGATAGCTTAACAAGTACAGATATTCAAAATGATCAGAAAGTTGAAACTCTGCCCCTGGAAGCAGAGAAAATCCAATCAGCTGAGCAGTCATCAAAACATTTAAGTGAGAACAGTGGAGGAGGCTCATCTTCATTGACAAGAAAAATAACAGTGGATGCAAGTAATCACAATGAAAATAGGCTATCTTACACCCCTGACAAAATTGATCTGCACAGTGCGCTAGGGCTAAAAGCAAAGCAAACAGCTGAAGAAGTCATCAATTCAGCCAAACAAAAACTGGCATCCCATCAGTGGCAAGGCAGTGAGAGTCAAAGGCCTTCTGAAAAGGTTGAGCCTCAGCCTAAGGCTGAAACACCAAAATCCTTCAACTTAGATACGAAGTTACCTGCCAAAACACAGGAACCAGGAGAGAAGGAGGAAACTCAAAATGTAACTGTAAATTGTGACAAGACAGATTGTTCAAGTCCTCCTTTGCTTCTAAATAGCAGAGAAAATGGCCTAGATTGGCCTCAAGAAGGTGAAAGGACACCAAATAGTTCATATGCACATCAAACAAATGGATTTCTACCCACCGGTAATTCATCAGGGCCTGACTCAGATCTTGTGACATGGGCAGAAGAGAGACCCAAGAGGAAGGTGTGTGACCATCTGGCTGCTGTGGGGATGGGTGGCAAAGATGGATTGTCAGCATCTAGTAGAAAATCTGATGGATCTTTAGTACAGAAAGATGCTGCTGTGACTGAAGAGGTGATTTTGTCATTGCACTTGCAATGTTCATGCAGTGCTACAAAGACACCAGAGCCCACCCTGCTGCCAACTGTAAATCCTGATTTGCCATCCCGTGTGCCCAATGAAGAATGTATCAGCATGCAGAGGGAAGCCAAAGACAAGATCAGTCCTCAGGGGTCTCTGGAAAGCAGTGCAGAAGGCAGTCCATATAAACGCTGTGGAAAAGAGGCTGCAGAAGTACCTGCAAGAGTAAAAGCAACCTTACAAGATTGCAAGGCAATAGAGATTAAAGAGCAAGTAGCAGAAGGTGCAAGTGAGATAGCAGATGTTAATATTGCATTAAATGCACAGTTCATTGTACCTGAATTGTCTGTTACTGGAGAGGGCAGTGTAGGGGGAAACTGCTTCGACACAGACCTTGCCCAAACTGATGAGAATCTGAAGCAGGTACAAATAAAGGATGAAGCTATTAAGAAAAAGAATCAGCCTGAAGAAATTGGTCTGGACTTTGGCAATGACACAAAGGAATCAACAGCTGCTTTGAGCATTTCTCCACTAATGGAGCAGTGGGAAAACAGTTCTTTTACTATCATTTATGAAGGCACACTTCAAACTGAGAATAGATCTGTCTCAACTGATGACTTGCAGACTGCTTTGCTTTCTTCTTCTGATTTGCCTTCAGATAACATAGATCATCTAATGTATGAAAGGGCAGAGAATAAAGCTGAGCCAGCCTGTCTTTATGGACTGGGTAACAAACCGAGTGAAGCAACAGAGAGCCGTAGCTCAGAGTCGTTTCTGAGCATGGAAGCAAAGAGGTATAGAGTATATCCTTTCTCTTTGTCTCCCATATATGAAGATGACAGCTCCCAGGAAGACATACTTTCCACAGACATGTCACCAGAAGGCTGTCTTAGTGGGAAACCTAAAGATAACACTGACCACGCTTCTGTGCTTTCCCTTCTCCAGTCAGTTTCTGAGCGCTTACAGTTTACTACTCAGTTCAGTAAAGAGGAGGAGGAGGAGGGAGTGGAGGAAGAGGATGAAGAATCATCATCTTATGAAGAAAATATTCTTGATATAGAGAAGGAAAATGACTATCTTTCCAGTCAGTCAAGAGGCAATTCAAAAGCAAGCCTTCATTGTGATGGCCAAAACAGATCTTTGTTTCCTGAGCAATCACTTTTTCATTCAAAAGAACAACCTGATCCTAAGGAGCAACAAGAACTGTATCCAGATGCAGCTTCTCCCAGTCCAACACCTTGCAAACCAGTTTCACAGAAAGCTGATGCTGCTCTAAAGCATCTTCCTGCAAGTGTATACTACCAGTATTTGAAATCTGCTACCAATTCCTCTTCTAAGAAGGGAACCAGATTTGGAAGCATTCTCCAGGATATGTTGCAGCCAAAGATTCATTGGTCTCAGGACAACACCATACCAAAGCTGGGAGAACTGTCAAAGGTAAGATGTCATCTCACATAATAACAATCACACTGATTAGCCAACATTCAAAATGGCTTTCTCTGTGTTTTCCTTGCCCTCTTTTTAAGGTTAATTCTTATATCACAAACAAAAGTAATCAGGCTGGTTAGGATCACAGGAATTTAAAAAAGAATCTTCTGGTACAATGATTATAAAGCCACAGTATGCCTGGTTCAGCACACAGATGAAAGTGACTTAATTGTAAAACACNCTGGAGGCTCCAGAACTGTACACAGGACTCCAAGTGGGGTCTGAGGAGAGCAGAGCAAAGGGGAAATATAAAGGGAAAAATATGTGGAATAGCAAGTTCATACAACAGCAAGACACAGATTTGTCCACAGTAAGGACATTTCAACCTGAAGATGGTGGAGGTCCCTTTTGTATAAAATTGTTCTTGCCTTTCTTCCACTTCTGAGATGAGTAGAGCTGTGTTGTCCAAAAGGTATCTGTTTACTGGGATATTTGATTGTTTTATCAGAGTCTTCTACAAATTGTAGTTCAATTAGCAAGGAATACAGCTTATTCCATAGAATAGCACTTAATTTTTAGTTTATTTAATGCAATGGCAGCTGAGGATTTGGAAAGAGTTCTGCCAGCATTTAGAAACTGAAAGTGCTACAGAGACCAAATGTGTAACTGAAGAATGATGTCTTTCCATGATGCTTGGAATATTTCAGTCTGTTAGGAATCTCTTGGTTTTGCCACTGTTGGGGCATGCAGTTTATTGTTTATTGGGAAAGGCTAATAGTTTTCCAGAAATTAGAACTTCCATGATAATCCTTCCTTTCTAGCACATATTGCTTTGAGTCTGTTGAACTGTTTAGACCAACTCTGAACAACAGTGAAACAAACCTTAGTTGTGTCTGCTAGCGGCAGTTGGATAAACTTACAGAAGTAGTGTACCAGAATAGCCTGTCTATGCTTTGTGCTACAGTTGTAGATGTAAATAGTTGTTTTCTGTGTCTTTTTAATTTCAGAACCTCATTGACAGGGCAAGTCTCAAATACAATCCAAGACCAGGAAAGGTAAGCAGAAGTTGTGTCACATAGTTTAGTATAATACATAGAGTCATAGAATGAATTCCATTGGAAGGGACCTCAAAGATCATCTAGCTCCATCCCCCTTCCATGGGCAGGGACACCTCCCACTAGACCAAGTTGCTCAAGGCCTCATCCAGACTGGCCTTGAGCCCCTCCAAGGAGGTTTCTCCTTGCAGTTCTCCTTCAAGAACTGATTGGAATACATAGTTTGTGTCTGGGTCATGTACCAAGGTGCCTATTCCTCAGAGTGAGCCATGGGATGTAGGCAGTGAGGGATGAGAACTGCTCTGGTTGTTGTCCCACCAGAATACTGAAATTTCAGCCAGGAATAGAGGTGGCTGTGGAAATCACACAGCATTCCTAGGAGCTGTGGTGGAATGATTTCTTTCCTAGATGTACTAATTTATTATACCAGCATTTCTGAATGGAAAGCATCTGAAGTTGTTACCTAGCTTTCTGTACTTTAATGGTGCGTGTGCTTGCACATTCTAATAATGAGAATATATTATTAAAACCCCTGCCACTCATTTTACTGTTTTACTTCACTAGTAATAGAAGTAACTGCCACATCACTTCACTTGCATAGAATAAGAACATGTGTAGCCTATTAGTTGAGAGGGCACAAAGTGAAATGGGTTTTATTCCAGGCAAAAAAATGAATTTCTGCACTGTATGTTGAAATAAGCTCTCATTTGTATGCATTGCATGTTGTTTCAGATGGTTATTTATGATATTTGTGGTGACAAAAGCAAACGAGAAGTTCACTCTGATGTGCCAGATACCACATCCTGGATCTTTCGCGTTGGAACATTGCTTAGAATAATTAGAGGATGGTAAGNTGGTGGCCTCCTCTGGACCCGCTCCAACAGTTCCATGTCCTTCCTGTGCTGGGGGCTCCAGAACTGTACACAGGTCTTCTGACTATCAGCCACAGTACCAACACACCACATTTAAGCAGTTTTGAGGCAGCCTTGTTTGGGTTTGCATGCGTTGCTTTCACATCCTAAGAAATAAGAAATGCCATTTTATGTGTCTGTGACTTGCACCTTGCATAAAGTGTGCCTGAGCAGGATGTGTTTTAATACATCAATTAATACACTAATTCTGATTAAAATAAGGAATTTTATTTGCATTCTGGTTTAGCTGTGTTTTTATATAGTTAACATTTTAATTTATGTTGGACTCCAGCCTGGAGGAGAACTGTAGAATTGACTTCTAAAGTACAGAAATACAAACCCCACATTTACCTAGAGTGAATCTGACTGCTGAGGAACAGCATAAGAAAGATGTAATTGTGAGCTTGGTAAGCAGAGCTCATTGCTGACCTTTCAAGCAGATGTGCTGTGTAAGAGCAGTCCTGCCTAACAGCAACAACTCAGTTCATGATATCATTATTACAGTTGGATTCTGTATGAGAAACCGAAGTTCCAGGGTCGGAAATATGTACTAGAAGAAGGAGAGGCTGTGCTGGATCATCTTTGGGATCTCCTGAGCGTGAAACAGCATCGAAGAAACCTCACAGTTGGTTCAATCAAACATGTAACAAAGGTATAGACTTTATTAATCATATATATCCATGATTGGTTTAAGTTTACAGTATTGGTGTATTACTAGCAATGGACAACATGTTTGTGTTGCATTTCTGCATGTATGGAACTTAGCATGTGCTACAGTTTTCACCTTCAAGAGAAATTCCAGAGCTTTTCCTATGCTAACTTTCCTTTTCTTCCTGAAGGTAATGAACAGATGGATTATCTTTCTTTTCATAGAATCATAGAATGGTAAGGTTGGAAGGGACCTCAAAGATCATCCAGTTCCAACCTCCTGCCATAGGCAGGGACACCTNCATTTTTCAATCTCCCCTCTGCCACTTCAAACCCATTGCCCCTTGTCCTGGCATTGCAAGACCTTGTCAATAGTCCCTCCCCAGCCTTCCTGGAGCCCCCTTCAAATCCTGGAAGGCTACTCTAAGGTTTCCTGGAAGCCTTCTCTTCTCCAGGCTGCAGAGCCCCAACTCTCATAGTCTGTCCTCATAGGATATATTCCAAATATTAGGTGACAGATGTGTTACTTTTGTATGGTTTAGTTGAAAAGAAGTTATTAATTGAAGTAGGGGAAAAAATGTCTTTGCCAGATGCCATGGGAAGACACCTAGCAGGTTCATACTGTCTCATGTATTAGTTGGTATTTACAGCATGCTAATCCTTAATTTCCTTCATTTTTAATTTTACTACCAGCCCTGTTGAGATCTGTAGTTTGGTTTGGTGATGATGGGTGGTAGCCAGAGTGGTACACTGAGGAGGAGAACTGGGATAAAGAATTTTGAGTGGCTAAAAAGGCTAGAGGAACAACAGAGAATGAGATTTCAAATGAAAAATGCTGCAGAAACTGGCACATCCTAAGGTCAAGCTGTGTATCAAAAATAAGATCCATGTCTAGACTGTATTAAAAAGCAATCATGTGAATATCAGAACTAATTTGGCCTGGTTTTCAACAGACTCTTCTTTCATCATTGTTTTGGCACTTTGCTTAATTAAGAAGGCAAACTTTAGTCATTCTTCGTGCTGTTACTGACATAAAAGGCTACCTCATTTAAATAGGCTGGCTTGATTGCTTCACTCACCACTCCTTACAGATCCAAGGAGAAGACCTGATAGTGATGAAATGATTTAGCACTGCTCGTGCTGTTACCGTAGATCCAGAAGAAGGGTAAAAAGCCAAGCCCACACCTGGAGGGGATTGATGGCTCTAGGTCTCTCACTTCTGGTAGAGCTCTTGGTCAGACTAGACTAGCATCAGAGGTGCATAGTATTTCATCTGAAAGTACTGAGGATTGTCTTAATCCTCTTCAGAAGAAACCTTAACCTTTCTGCTGATGACTCCATTACTCTTCAGTAAGTGTCTGTTCTCTGCAGACTGCTATGAGTATTCACTGTGCTTTTGTAACCATCTCTGCCCTGAAGTGACTGTGAGGGAGGCACAGGCACTCCAAGATGACTCTGTAGAGGTAGGAGGAGAGTATCACAAAATCATAGAATGGTAAGGTTGGAAGGGACCTCAAAGATCATCTAGTTCCAACCCCCTACCATAGGCAGGGACACCTCCCACTAGGACAGGTCACTCTTGGCCTCATCCAACCTGGCCTTGAACACCTGTAGGGAGGTTGTGGAGCACAGAAGCACCCAACGTGATCAAAGATCATGTTGGGTGATTCTGTGCTCCACAACCTCCCTGGGCAACCTGTGCCAGTGTCTCACCACCCTCACTGCAAACAACTTCCTCCTAACATCCACTTTCAATCTCCCCTCTGACACTTCAAACCCATTCCCCTTGTCCTGGCATTACAAGACCTTGTCAATAGTCCCTCCCCAGCCTTCCTGTAGCCCCCTTCAGATACTGGAAGGCTACTCTAAGGTCTCCTGGAAGCCTTCTCTTCTCCAGGCTGCAGAGCCCCAACTCTCTCAGCCTGTCCTCACAGCAGAGCTGCTGCAGCCCTCTCAGCATCTTGGTGGCCTCCTCTGGACCCTCTCGAACAGTTCCATGTCCTTCCTGTGCTGGGAAATGAAAGACAAAGTAGAATGCCCAAAGGCTGTCACCTACCTAAGCACTTACTGGATCTGTGTTACCATTGGAAGTGAACACAGCTACCTAAATCTGTTTGCTGTGTTTTTTATTCTGTTTTTGCCTGAACTGTCAGTAGACCAATGACTATAACCTGAGTTTTGGCTGCTTGCAATGTGGGTAGCAGGGCCAGAGGGGTGTAGGGAAGAGACTTTCCAGTTTGGGATCTGGCCTGAAACACTGTGACAAGAGTTTTGCATGTAGGTATCTCCTTTCAAAATCTTGACGCCTTGCAAATGATAGGGCTTCAGACTGAAGGACCCAGTTCTCAACCTGACTGCTGTCCTATTGGTGTGCTTTTCATTTTGTTTCTACATATGGTGATTTTATTAGGAATGCTAAGCCTCTGAAAGTAATGATGCCTTTTAATTATGCTCAGACATGAGCATGCAAGGGCAAATACTTAACAAGCTGAAGTGTCCCTGCTTAAAATACACAAATTAGTGACACGGTACTTGAATGTTAATCTGCAAATAGTGTTTGCCTCATACAGTAATTCTGCATTTTACCTTTCTGCAGTCTATAAATTAATGTCAACTGAAGCATTGCTTTAGAAAAAAATCTGTATTTCGTGCTTTAAAAAAAATATTTGAAGAAAGTCTAATATACTTCTCCCTAAACACGTTACAAATTAGTGACATAGTACTTGAATCTTAATCTGCAAATAGT
>WBNM01036227.1:0-13427 GCA_013399055.1 Ramphastos sulfuratus | reverse complement strand
CATTCTATGATTCTATAGTAATTCATTTGCCCTGCCCTGGCTGGTTACCAAGAAGACAGATTCTTCTTTGTTTCCAGTTTCTGCTCGGTGCAACAAAGTGGAAAGTTGACCACAATGCAGTCACAGCTCTCTGCCTGTATGGATTGGCCTCAGCCAGCACAAACTAACAAACACCAGCAAAATCTCACACCAGCTAAATGGAAGGTGAAGATCTGTATTATGCCCATCTCTTGCCCACACTCCTCCCATCAAATTGTGAGGGCAGGAAGCAGCTCTCATATCTCTGCCAACTAAAAATTGGCCATAATGTGAGAAAACCTTGTAGGTCAGAGAGAATCAGAATGAATCTCTGTTCCTGCATTTGAGCAGGGAAGTGTTTGCAAAGCTTTATAAGCCAGCGTGTTCATTTCAGAACTCAAATTTGTTGTAACCTCTCCTCTCTGGGCAGCATCCTATTCTGAAGAGCATTTCAGTCTGTCTAAAACAAGGGTATCAGGATCAAGCTCCAGCTGAGAATGGGTCAGAATTTGGGTCTGGTTATACAGTGCCATTTCTTCAGAAGAATAATATGTGAGAGAATTGCAGATCCCAAGTTCAGGCAGATTTATGAACTTCTCTTTTCTTCACCCAGGAAACCAAAAATTACGAAATCTGGAAGGACCAGCTATAAGCCTGGATCACGATGAGCAACTGTTAGGTTGATTCTATGATTCTATGATAAATGAACAGAATAAAAAATTTCAAACCCAGAAGCTATCATCATGACCATTTAATTTGCTTTCTTACATAGGAGAGATCATAGTATTTCAACCAGGGAATGATGCTGTTACGGAAGGGGTAATGAATTACTGTGAGATGATATTTTTAAACTATTAATATATAGTTTATTAATATTATATATTCAGAACTCGCATCACCCCCATCACCATTTAATAATAATAACAGGCTCTTTACAACATTAAGGAAACTATATACAGGTTATAATAGGATCTAGAAATAACTATTAAATATATACATTAATTGAACTCGATTTAAACTGGCAGAGAAGGCTTTGCGGTCAGTACCGCTTGCGGCCAGTACGCCGCTTGCTCACCAGATGGACGCAAGGAGCAACTTTCTGCTCATGGCAGAAGGCAATTAATGATTCCAAGAGGCTTTTGGTATTTACTCACAAAGGTATTATCTGACAGTACCCAAGGCTCGTGGCAGGGTTGCTGTCGGTAGCCGTCAGAGGCTTTAGAGTTTCCCCAGGCTTCTGGGCGCTGAGAAAGGAGACAGACGATCTCTGACCTGGTCCTGGCTCTCTGGATGATCTGTGTCATCTCCAGGGCCTCCGTCTGGGCAGAGGCTTTCAGGTGCAGGCAGATGTCTTGGGATGTGCAGTCTGGGCACGGTGTCACGCTGGCTGTGCAGGCCCAATGCGTGGAGGCAGCAGGCAGGATGCAAGCAGACACACCTTGTAATGGCCAAAGGCACACACCCTGTGTTCCCTGCTCCTTTTATCCAATACAGCCCGAGACCAATGGGCCCTTGGACACGAGACAGCCAATCAAATGGCAGTTAGCCAAGATTTGGCCATATTGGGTGAAGCCATAGGCTTGCTTTACCCTTTTTTGGGCAGAACAGAGCCTTGCATAAGGCAACCCTGTGCACCTTGTTTACCGCAGTTGCTGGGCAGGCCACAGACCCCAGACTTAGTGGCGCCAGGTTCTTTGTCCCTTTTCCCACGGTTGCTCTCCCCAAAACAGAAGGAGGGAGAGCAGAAAAACATGCCTGGGCAAGCCAGGACATGTACAAGCCTAATTTGGCCTGTTTAGGCCTACCATGACAGATGCTGCTTTTCAAGTTCAAAATTTGTGGCTACCTCTTAAAGAACTCTCTTTTGCAAAGATATAGGGGCACAGTGAGATTGAACTTCAGATTCTTCAAAATTCCTTTAGTTACTTAATATGTTAGAATGGCTGGGCCTATGTGACTCACACAAAGTGACACACAGAGACAGGAATAAAAAGATGGATTCTTGAGTCTTAGTACAGTGCTCTCTATGGCATTAAAACTATCTCTATCCATTAAAACTAACATCTGTTTTTTAACACAAGCCTCTGACATGTATAACAGACCAGCAGAAGAGTGGCAGCTACTGCCTATGCACTACACTGAAGTCATAGTTTGTTGTCAAAGCAGCACATTTCTAAAGAAAAAAAAAAAACACCACATTTGAACATTTTAAACATTTTTCAATATTTTAAGAGAGCAAACAAAACCTATTTTCTAACAGCTGAAACGATTACTTGCCCTGCCACAGTTTTAATGTGCATTAAAGTGATAATATCTGCTGCATTGAAATACACAGAATAATGAACAGCTGCTTTGGATGATCAAATGCAGAAGCAAAGTCGAGGTACCAATCTCTCATAAAAAAAGGGCTTATTGCATCTGGAATACAAAAGCAATAGAGGCTTATTGTCAAGGCAGAACAAACCATAACAGAGATAAGAGCAATGTAAACGTGGTTTCATCCTATTCCTTTCTCAAATCAGAATGTGCTACCTCTGCCACTGACATTTGGGTGATGTGCACAGCAATATAGTTCTTGGGAGGGGTGATCTGTATTCATGGCCTGATTTTTTTTGTCTGGATATAGTGCCTTTACTTGTCTGCATCATTTAGACTGGTATGTAGATACCTATTGGTTCTAATTTTGAACTACAGGTGAATGATGCCTACTTTTATTTTTACGTGTACTAATCATAGAATCATAGAATCATAGAATGGTAAGGTTGGAAGGAGACCTCGAGGATCATCTAGTTCCAATCCCCTGCCATAGGCAGGGACACCTCCCACTAGCACAGGTCACTCAAGGCCTCCTCCAACCTGGCCTTGAACACCTCCAGGGAGGGAGCAGCCACAACCTCCCTGGGCAACCTGTGCCAGTGTCTCACCACCCTCACTGTAAAGAACTTCCTCCTAACATCCAGTCTAAATCTCCCCTCTGCCGCTTTAAACCCATTGCCCCTTGTCCTGTCATTGCAAGATCTTATAAATAGTCCCTCCCCAGCCTTCCTGTAGGCCCCCTTCAGATACTGGAAGGCTACTCTAAGGTCTCCTGGAATCCTTCTCTTCTCCAGGCTGAAGAGCCCCAACTTTCTCAGTCTGTAATTATTGTTATTCTAGCCAAAGACTGCTAACTTCAAAGGAGTGTGCAAGGAGCATACAAGGAGGTTACTTGAAGACAAAAGAAAAATTTAGAGACAAAAAAGGCCTATGAGTTTATACCAACCAGACTCCAGGTTTAAGCAAGTGTAATAAATCTGGTCTTAGTCTGACCTTATCTATGTTATTTTTGAGCTCTGTGTGATCTCATTTGTAATGGCAGAATGAGATTTGGAGAGATATCCTTATCATTAAGAAACACTAATATTTCATAGAACTGAAGATTTGCTGGGAAGGGAACAGTGAAAAGGGAGGCTTCTTCCCTCTTGAATATTGCCTCTTCAAATCTTTAATCTCTCGTCTGGCACTTTTTTCTTTCATACTCCTTACCTAATAGTTGCTCATCTTGATTCAGGCTTACAGCTGGTCCTTCCAGATTTTGTAATTTTTGGTTTCCTGGGTGAAGAAAAGAAATTCTTCCTCTCAAATCTTACAGCCTTCCAGCTATGTGCAGAAGCACAGTTCAGCCTGATCATGCCAACATATGTATGTGAAAAGGAAAAGATCATTGCTACCATGCTTATTTTTTTGAAGGTTAAGATCAGAAAATGACAGCTGTTATACTGAGACATTAACAGCAAAGCAAGCTGATAAAGATAGGCATCATGTGAGGTTTTTCAGTTGTGCATATNAGGACTCCAGAGGGGTCTGACGAGAGTAGAGCAAAGGGGCAGAATCGCTTCCCTTGCCCTGCTGGCCACGTTTCTGTTGCTGCAGCCCAGCACTCAGTTGCTGTCTGGGCTGCACTCACACTGCAGGCTCATGTTGAGCTTTTCATTACCACAGACCCCCAGGTCCTTTTCCTCAGGGCTGCTCTCAGCCATTCACCATTCATCATTTATATATATAAATACACACACACACACACACACACACATATATTTACATATATATATATAAAATATACACATATGCACCTAAAGTATGTAAGCCTGAATGAAATCAAGAGGGTAGAAGTACTTTAAACTAGCAGGCTTGAAAACCTTGCTGGAACAAGCTGGTATAACCCCTAAAGCTTAACTTTAGGGGTCTGGATAGCTTGAAGATCTGGTCCACCACCAGATTTGTGACACAAGAGAGACTACTTGTATTCTGTGACACATTAAAGCATCTTACCCACAGGACAATCAAGCAATTGCTGTAGTTTGCAGTATTTTGTAAAGAAAGCTATGAAAGTGTCACAGAGAAAAGGAATAGATAAAGTTCCCATTAAAAATGCAGATCCTCACCAATCATTTTCCCAGGTCAGGAAGCCACTCAGAAAATTTGGTGACATTCATGGGAACCTTCCTAATTCTCGTCAGCTGGGGATCAGAAATATCCTATGTGATAGGTGTGCTTCTAACAGCTTTCTTATCCCTGTTCATAATCTGCCAGCTGAGAGACAGGGATAACACATCCAAACCCTGACCTTTTCTGGCAGCATGGTGTGATGAGGTGAAATCAGGAGTTTAATACACACTTCTGTATTTTTCTTCTCTTGCTTGTATAGTGAGGCAGACAAGTTTACAGATATCCATCCCCCTTTGCATGCTGGTTTATGGCTGGAAGATGAGCAAAAAGTCCCTGTTGGACTTTTGTTCTACCATAAGTGACCTTCAAATCCATAAAGAACCTCATCATATTGAACACTACATGTTAGATTGGGGAATGTATCACCTGGGTGAAATAGCCTTGGAGATCACCAATCTTTCTGTCTTTTTCTTCTCCAAGATCATAAATCAAATGCAGGCTTCTACTCCATGTCTGAGTAATATATTGAGGCCTGTTTTAAAATATATTGAACATTTGTATTCATGAGGGAATCAAAATTTGGTCCATGTAAATTACAAATTCTCCAAGAATGTTTATTTCCTTTCTCAACTTATTGCTGAGGAGATTTCATGGTGCAGTTTCTTCCAAAACTCTTTAATTTATATTCCATGAGGAGAATGCCTCTTTCCATGTAGTGCCTCCTCTATGATCAATGTGCTTTGAACAGTCCAAGTCCATCCTAACATACAATTCAACTCTCACCATGGCAAGGTATTTGTTTATTTGAGTGCAATTTAAATTTCTCTTACCATTCTGGAGCCATCAGGTTAGCTTTATCCAAGTAAATTTTGAGCATGCAATACAATATCAGTAGATATCCTACAATTAAAATGGTTTTGTCAACACAGGATTTGTCAGGAATGGCTTTTCTCCAGTGTCAATCCTATTTCCTCTTTCTTTTTTCTTCTTTTTACTTTTTATTTTTTTTTTTTAATAAAAATCATTAATTCAGAACCTCACATCTGAATAATCCCTGGTCCATAGAATGTTAATTTGAAAATACCATGAATTAACTTCTTTTGCCCATTTATTGGTTGGCTTGTTGCATGAACAAGAAATTTGATAAGTTTAATTACTTTTATGAAAACGAAAGGGAACTATTATTATTTTGCTGAAGTGCTGATGGTAGTGCCACTTTAAACTAAACCAAAGCATACCACAGAGTAAGTGACATGCTTGGTAGGGAGCATATCAAGCAGTGGAAGAGAATTCTTATTTATTAGGACAACATTAGCATTTTATGGTACAGAGATTGATTGCTCGACACTGATTTGTTTGTTTCTTGCCTGCTATGCAATATTCTCCTTTAGGCTCTTGTGTAATTCCCTATTTCCCAGCAGTAACTGTGATTATTTGATTCAATGATAGATTATGTAGCCTGTATGTAATCAAGAGCTGGTAGCAATTACATTCCGAATTTAAAGGCTTTTAAAAACATGTTTACATGGTAGATTTAAAATAATATAGATTAAATGTCATTATTTTCCTCCCTGAAAACAAAGCAAGGGATTCTTGTTTGTGATTTGATTCAGTAAAGAATCCACTATTATGCATATCATGCATATTTTATTGAGGGATTATTAAGACAGCCTCTCCCTTGTTAAAATCTGGAGTTCTTTCGCCTTCCTTAACATAATCCAGGTGTGAATTAGGAAGTAATTCTGCCTGTGGTATGCTTTCACATAAATGTAACTCACTTGTATACTTCCATTAATTGTCTTAATGCTTACTTTTGACTTCATCTCAATAGAGGGGATGGAGTTCATTCATTGGACAGAGGAATCAGTGCGCCCTCAGCAAGTCTGCAGATGGCACCAAGCTGTGTGGCACAGTCGACTTGCTAGAGGGCAGGGATCCAACTAAAGGGACCTGGACAGGCCCAGGTGGCCCCAGGCCAACCTCATGNCTCCCTGGAGGTGTTCAAGGCCAGGTTGGATGAGGCCTTGAGTGACCTGTACTAGTGGGAGGTGTCCCTGCCTATGGCAGAGGGCTGGAACTAGATGATCTTTGAGGTCCCTTCCAACCTTACCATTCTATGATTCCAGAGATTTCACCAGGTAGGTCGTTTGTCACCAAAAACTCCATCATTCCTCTGTAACAACTTAAATTTCCACAACATATTAAGGGGTGGGGGTGTGTGTGTAAATAAAAAGCATCATTTTACATGCTAAAATAATTTTGAAGGCTATTTTGAATTTGGGGCATGCATAGTAACTTGTGCTTTAACTCAGTGCATTTTTAATGGCGTAACATTTCGCTCACTCTATGAGTTCATTTAGTACTTGGGGAACTTCACGTTGAAAGTTCTTCTCTTCTTATAAGAAGTGATCTGATTAAGCTTTGGGCATGCATACACAAAGCCAGCTGGCAAGATTTCATTGATTTTGACCAAAAGCTTAATATCTTATTTAGCTGAAGATGAAGCCAAGAGCTCAGCCTTAGATAGAATGAGATGAGCAAGAAGTTTCCTCTTTTAGTTGTCTGGGATTTCTTTTAACAACATTTCAGGAACAAAACAAAAGTATCCTTCTCTTCTATCACTAACTGGACTGCAAATGTTAGTTTCTGTAGTTATTTATATCATGTAAAGAAGTGGGGTAGGATTCCTTTTGACTAAGTTCAAAATGAAGGGTGTCTGAACTACAGGGGTGTGAATCATCTATTGGAACACAGATTTCTGTAGTGTTTTGTCTGGCCTCTAGCTGCTGCTTTGAAAAGGTGTGGACATCTGGTAGTTCCTGTGTCTTACAGACATAGAGGTAGCTTGGGTGTTCTAGGCTACCTGAAATGACACTCCATGCTTAGGGTATGTCAGTCACCTGCACTTAGGACAGTTGCTTAATCATAGAATCATAGAATGGTAAGGTTGGAAGGGACCTCAAGGATCATCTAGTTCCAACCCCCTGCCATAGGCAGGGACACCTCCCACTAGTACAGGGCACTCAAGGCCTCCTCCAACCTGGCCTTCAACCCCTCCAGGGAGGGAGCAGCCACAACCTCCCTGGGCAACCTGTGCCAGTGTCTCACCACCCTCACTGCAAACAACTTCCTCCTAACATCCAGTTTCAATCTCCCCTCTGCCAGTTTAAACCCATTGCCTCTAGTCCTGTCATTGCAAGACCTTGTCAATAGTCCCTCCCCAGCCTTCCTGTAGGCCCCCTTCAGATACTGGAAGGCTACTATAATCTCCCACCCTAGTCAAAGAAAATCAGATTAGAGAGTCCATAAAGTGTAGCAAATGAGTCTTCCCATTGTGAAGTTCTGCAAAAGATCAGAAAATGCCATTAAAGAGCTTATCTCCTCCATATACAGACTGCACAGTCAGGTGTAGCCATCCATGCTGTAAGCATTGCAAGCTCCCACCCTTCCTGTCTAGGATATTGCTAAGCATAGCAAACACAAACTCTGGTAATGCTGTTTATCTCAGGAGTGGAGAAGGTGATGTAGTCTCCTACTGGTGAGTGCCTGGAGAAACAATACTTCAGACTTTGGAATAAACTTAGGAAAGAAGGGTTTAAGCCCTTAACTCTGTTAGAAATTTTCTATGAAACATGTTCAGCAGAACAGTGAATTATTCATACACAAAAAATTAGAGTCGAGTGTGTCAAGAAACAATTTTACAGGTAAATTAGTGTGTTGGGGTTTTGCACGCAGCTCTTTTTTCTGTTAGGCAACATGAGGAACAGCTACCACTAGGAATCACAATGATAAATAAAGGGGAAGAAAGAACAAAGTAAAAATATTTTGTAATTTGAGGTAGCATGCCTTGTGGTCAAAACCTGAGCTGAGGTGCTATGGCCTCTCCATTCTAGCATTAGGATCAAAAACTGATCTAAAATAGAGTGAAAGAGTGCAGAAACATCCTCCTTATCTTGCTTGTTGCTTAGATGTCATTTTTAAGTTGCCTGGTTTGATTTAAGCACAGTAGATCATGTCTGCAGTCAGAAAGAGGGACCAGTGAACTTCTAAGGTCATTTTGAAGCTTTTATTCTGCAGTGCCAGGATAGTTTCCTGGTCATACTTCCAATTTTCTTTCACTCTATAAAGATNTGACAAGAGCAGAGTAAAGGGGCAGAATCACCTCCCTTGCCCTTTGTCTGACTTAAACTTCATATACGATTGTGTATTTTCTTACATGTGAAAACTAAAAGCCAGCTTGCTTTTGTGCAGCAATTTTGTAAAGTAATTGTTATTTACACTTGTTTTTCTGTGTGGTCATATTTTAGCACTTAACCTAACCAGAGCTGTCATTTTACTGTGACTTCTCCGCACCATCTCTAAATGCACCTAATAAATCACAGTTCTCTCTCTTGGCTATGCTCATTATCAATACTCTGGCTGACTAGCAGTGTGAGCTTGCACAGCAGAGAAAATACACTGTTTGTAATTCTTTCTGGGGAAAACATAATTGTTTGGAAAGATACCAGTGATTTGTGTGTATGACTTTATATGGCTGTTCAGTGGAGAAAGGAACAGAAAGGGGACCGTGAGAATCATAGAATGGTAAAGTTAGAAGGGACCTCAAAGATCATCTAGTTCCAACCCCCTGCCATAGACAGGGACACCTCCCACTAGTACAGGACACTCAAAGCCTCCTCCAACCTGGCCTTGAACACCTCCAGGGAGGGAGTAGCCACAACCTCCCTGGGCAACCTGTGCCAGTGTCTCACCACCCTCACTGCAAACAACTTCCTCCTGACATCCAGCCTAAATCTGCCCTCTGCCAGTTTAAGCCTATTGCCCCTTGTCCTGTCATTGCAAGACCTTGTCAATAGTCTCTCCCCACCCTTCCTGGAGGCCCCCTTCAGATATTGGAAGGCTACTCTAAGGTCTCCTCGAAGCCTTCTCTTCTCCATGTTGCAGAGCCCCAACTGTCATTAGCCTGTCCTCATAGGAGAGCTGCTGCAGCCCTCTGAGCATCTTCATGCCCTCCTCTGGACTAGAGTCTCCCTCTTAACTCCTGAAACCATGAAGAAACATGTCATGTAAAATTTTCATGTACCATTAACCAAACCATTGAGCATCTGAGGATCCATCAATTATGCTGGCCCTTTAATCAAGTGGAAGCGAAGTAACACCTCACAAGCACTCCACGAGGTAACACTTCACACTACAAGTATTTGTGGTGCTAATCTCACCACCTAAACAAAAGCATAGAATGGAAGAAAAGACTGAGAGAAAAAAAAAAAAAAAAAGCTTTTCTGATTGTGAATAGGTCCCACTTGAAGCAGTTCAGGCCATCTAGGATATTGTTAATCCATAGAGCAAGGGTAGATAATTGAAATGTTTAAACAAACAAACTGTGATGGTTTGGGAGTTTCATGCCTCCCCATACTTTGTAAAAGCACCCAGACTAGACTCAGCGAGCTGGAAGTTAAGGACTGAAGCTCTATTTATAGCTTAGCATAATGCACAAGCAGAGATATACACAATAGACAGGAATAGTTACAGAAATATACAAGTTAAAGGCAATACAGAAACACAATCCCCCTCCCAGAAATCAGAGTCCCCAGGAGGGGCTCCCAACCACCCTTCCACCTTCTCCCCACCCCTCTACCTTAACCCAGGGTCTGGCTTATGTGCAAGGTGAGTTCAGAGGATAGGCCAGGGGGGTTAGAAGCAGAGTGATTAGTTAGGTTACTCAGCAGAGAGGACAAGACACACTGGCTCCCAGAGAGACCGAGAGACTCTGTGTTATCTATGTTTGTGTTCTTATACATCTCAGCAAGACTATGAGTGAAACAGACATCACCATTGTCTGCTTTTCTCAGCCTATAATATAATTCTTTTCATAAAAATATTCCAATTAGTCTCAAACCTGCATAAAAACAAACAAAACAAAAAAAAAGCAAACAAAACAAAACATTGATGTATGACAGAAGATAAATTCAGACAAGAAGTATTTTGGAGATGGAAGAGGGAAAATTTATAGTCTCTGAGTCAGAAGCCAATGAATCTGATATCAAATTCAATGGGAAGGATGGGGAGCCTGGGAGATGCTGAAAGAACATAAAAATCCCACCCCAGAGGTAAGAGGATGAATGAAAAGGAAAAGAGATAGGACTCAAAATATGGCAAGTTCTCCAAATGAATGCTTCTGTATAACTTGTCTAAGACCAATGATCATTCCCAGTGTGACAAGGGTTGAAATGATCACTGCACGTTGCTGTCCTGTCTTTTGTGAATGCTATCCCGAATTTGTAAATGGTCTGTATCTTGCAATAGGGAAAATGCAGTTATTTTCCAGAAGGAATTGGAAATGCTACATCACTCACCATATCAAGGTGTGCTGGTTTAAGGTTAATTGGAATATTTTAATGAAGAAAACTATACTGTAGGTTGTGAAAACAATGGTGATGTCTACTTTACTCATAGGCTTGCTGAGATGTTTAGGAATAAGTACTCAAAACAAAAAGATAAGCCACTTGGGCTTGTCGCAGTCTCAGTCGGGCTTGGGACACTCTCTGGGGCAGTGTCTGGGGCTGTCTAGCAACTTCTGACTTCTTCTCTCCGACAAATTAATTTCACTAATCACTTTTCTTCTACCTCCTCCTCTGGCCGATCCTCAAAACCTTGGGGTAAGGTATAGGGGTGGGGAGAAGGTGGAAGGGTGGTTGAGAGCCCCTCCTGGGGTCTCTGATTTCTGGGAGGGGTGTTGTGTTTCTGTATTACCTTTAACTTGTGTATTTCTGTAACTATTCCTGTATATAGTGTATATATCTGCTTGTACATTGTGCTGAGCTGTAAATAGAGCTTCATCTAAACTTCCAGCTGACTGAGTTTTAGCCTGGGTCGTTATACAAAGTGTGTGGGGGGGCAGGTAACTCCCTAACCCACATCACAAGGGCAGGTCTCACCACATGCCTCTGCAGGTTACACTCACTGGGGAAGTGGTAATGCATATAAGTAACTCTGCAAATGTGATCAGCCCTCTACTTAATTAAACCTTGGGTGGCTAAACTCTTGTCACCGGAGATGGGATCTATCTCTCCTAATTCTTCAGGATAGACACCTTTGTCTGAGCTGGTTGCCTGAGGCTGCCTTTGGAAGCAGTGGAGAGGAAAAGGCACCTTCAGAAGCCACTTTACCTAATCCTAAAATAAACATACAGAAAACAAGCTCAGGATAAGTAGCTCATAGAACTATGTCTGTTACCCATACCTGTCTTTAACCAGATGAATCGCACCGATTCTGACAGCGTCCTCAAGCAGAAGCTCACAAGCCACAGACTCGTGGGGAAATCAGGCATTACACCTGTCAGGGATGCAGAAGCTGCCCTTCTGATGTCTGAAGAATTTGCAGGTGCAGAGCAAGCACCTCACAACCTGCCAGTGTGATAGGCTCTGGAGGAGTGAATTCGTGAAAGTTCACAAAGCAGGCTTAGATCAGGAATCACAGCTAAGGCAGGGAATGTTTAGCAAGCAGATAATTATTTCATTGGTGACAATGGGATTTAAATAAGAGGTGAGCATTGGCTTGTTCCATACTTGCAGCATCTGCAGCAATGCAGATTCCAGAGTTCCTTGCAGACATATCAAAAATGAGAGATTTTTAGGTGTGATGAAGAGGTTTAGGATCGCCAGGGAAGTCTACATTAGATAATGTCTTCCTGTTACTTCAAGTCCTCAATTTTCCTTAGCAAATCTCATCCCCAAACTCCCAAAACACCAAGAATGAGTTTTCTTTGTCATATAAGTCAATAATAAGAAGTCAGGGCCTTATAAACTCAGAAATTTCCTATATTGAAATAAATGGTAAACCTAAACAAAAACCTGTGAGTCTCTTCCTCATGGTTTAAACTTCCCTTCCACATAAAAAAGACTACAATGTTCTTTTTACATGCAGTCATCAAAACCCTTTGTAATCTATCCCATTCATCTTGTACCACAGGTATGTATTTGACATAGGTATGTATGCAGATGTTTTAGCACTGCAAAAGATAATGTAAGGTAAGCAGAAATAGTTAGTGAGAATCCATTTTTGCTGAACATGCTGTTAGCAGCATTAAAATTTGAACATGAATGCATCAAAGCAAAACAGTGCACATGTCCATTACAAAAATATTTACTAATTTAGAGGCATCCCTGCCCACAGCAGGGAAGTTGAAGTAAATGATCTCTATGGTCTCTTACAACTTAAGCTACTCTATGATGCTATTTCTATACAGACAATAGGATATAAACAAAAAATTAAAACCATCCAATCTGAAGGTTTTGTTTCCCCTTTTGATGTTACTTCATCACTTCATCAGTTCATGTTACTTCATCAGTCTTGAGGTCTGTGGTAGTGGGCTGGACTTGATCTTTGAGGTCTCTTCCAACCTTGCTATACTGTGATACTGTGATACATTTGCTAAAGAAATGCCTTCAGGCACATGGAAATTAATTTTAGGTATAGAACAGGTAAGCTTTTAAAAAATCCTAATAATACCACTTTTTTTTTTTAACTCCTTTTTAAAAATTATCTTATAAGTACATAATTAAACATTTGCAGTCCAGACTTTCCAACTGCCTGCTGGCACAGAAGTGTTAAATACATGAGACTGACTAGGAAGCCACTCTTCAAATCAAGGTGATCCTGGCGTGCCCGTTACTGCAGTTCTCTGCTGCCCGAAGGCAAAGAGCAGTAGGGATTTCCTTTATTTTTAATAATCCCCTCAGCTTCTGTAAGTGACAGTGTTAGTAACACTGCAGAGGAAAGGAATGGGCTTTTGCCTGTTCTCTGGCTATGTGAGCTGCAGGGTTGGGCCCCACAGGGCTGCTGCAGTGTAATGTGGAGAGAGAATGAGTATTGCTGGAGGGAGGCTGCAGACCCCTCTGGCCACATCTGTCATTTTAGGGTTCAGACAGAGACATCAACCACACATTTACATCTGGTCAAATCATAGATTCATAGAATCA
>WBNM01036206.1:0-15672 GCA_013399055.1 Ramphastos sulfuratus | reverse complement strand
TCTGGGAGGGCTTTTCCAGCCAACTGTGATCCTACAAAGAATTCCCTGACAGGGGTGAAGGAGTATAGGAAATCCAAATTTTCTGCTCTGTGTCTCATGCAAAAGAATTTGTTAAGCTGCTGTCTCTTCTCTTGTACCTGTGTCTGTGTCTTGTCTGTACTTCACCTCTGCCAATTCTCTTCTTGGCTGTTTCTGCAGGATTTTCTGAACTTTATTCCAGACAGCCCTCAGGTGGAATACACACAGGAGTGCAAGGTAAGAGGAACACCCCCAGCTTGTGTCTGAGGTGGAACTCTAAGGTTAGGTGTCCTAGTGGCCTCTGCTCTCCAGGAGAGCTGCTGGAGGAGATAGCTCCTGAATGCTGACTGCAGCACTGAGCTCTGTAGTCGCTGCCAGCTCTGAGCTGAAGGAAAGGAGCAGGTATGGACAGTGCCAAAACTTCCTGGGCCAGGAATTCTTTCCCAGAAAGGAGTAGAAGTGCAGTGGATGCAACAAGTGTGAGGGTCTGGGAGGGAGAAGGCAGTGCTGGTGATACAGACACTGACCACTGACTGCTGCATCTGTTGGGGTGGAGGTTTTGCTCCATTTCAGTGCCCAGGGATGCTGAGCTGTTACCACTTTGTATGCTGTGTTTGGTGGCTTTGCACAATCCCTTGAAGTTTCTGGTGATTATTTGACCAGAACCATTATGTAAAGATCAGAAGCTTCAAGTGCCACTGTTTGGTACTTTCTAACTTCTAGCTAAGCTAATTTACATTGTGGGATAATAGAGTGGGGAAGGAAACATCTGCTTGGCACAGATTCCTGCTTGCCAGTAGGCTTTAAAGCTGAAGCATCCTCAGCTTTGTTGGTTAGGGTCATGTGTGAGTAAAACACTCAGGCAGAGCCTTCAGGGTGGAGGTCTGAGGGGGGACTCACTGCAAGTTAGCTCCACTTAGTTCTGAACTTCTGTCAACAGAAGGAACTCACTTTTTGTGTCAGCCCAGACAGCAACTGAGTGCTGGGCTGCAGCAAGAGCAGTGTGGGCAGCAGGGCAAGGGAGGGGATTGTGCCCCTTTGCTCTGCTCTCCTCAGACCCCAGCTGCAGTCCTGTGTGCAGCTCTGGAGCCCCCAGCACAGGAAGGCCATGGAAGTGTTGGAGCCAGTGCAGAGGAGGCCACCAAGATGCTGAGAGGGCTGCAGCAGTTGTGCTGTGAGGACAGGCTGANTCCAACCTTCCCATTCTGTGAATCAGTCAGGCTGGCAGTAATGGTTTGTTGGTCCACAGCCAGATGAAGATGAGCCAAGGTGTGCCCAGGTGGCCAAGGCAGCCACCAGCATCCTGGCCTGGATCAGCAATGGTGTGGCCAGCAGGAGCAGAGCAGGGATTGTCCTCCTGTACTCAGCACTGATGAGTGCTGGGTTCAGTTTTGGGGCCCTCACACCAAGAAGGACACTGAGGGGCTGGAGCAGGTGTGGAGAAGGGCTGGTGAAGGGTTAGTGTGGTGAGGAGCAGCAGAGGAACTTGGGGTTTTTCACTGTGGAGAAGAGGAAGGTGAGTGGGGAGGCTGGAAGGAGGTTGCAGTGAGGTGGGGGTTGGGCTCCCAGGCAACAAGTCAAAGGACAAGAGGAAATGGCCTCAAGTTGCAGCAGGGGAGGTTTGGGTTGGACATGAGGAACAATTTCTTCCCCCAGATGGTTACCAGGCTGCCCAGGGCAGGGGTGGAGTCCTGCATCCCTGGAGGTATCTTTACCCTGTAGCTGTGGTGCTGAGGGCCATGGTTCAGTCATGCCCTGGCAGTGCTGGCTTCATCGTTGGACTTGGGGAACCTTAAAGATCTTTTCCAGCCTAAGCCATTCCACAGTTCTAACCAGAACTTGGTTGCATTTAGGGAGAGAAGGAAATCTGAATGTGTGATAGAGTTGTGAGTCCTGCATGCTGCCACAGCTCCAGGTCAGGCAGCATCTGTGAGCTGTGTTCCTGCACAGCCTCACCGAGGCAGCTGCTGTGTGCTGAGTGTCTGCCTGGCAAGAAGCAGCTGGGCAGCTGCACTGCCTTTGGTCTCACACTGACTGCTGTTAGTTCTGTGGTTAGCTGATCCTCCCCAGTTAAAGAGTGTTTGTTTGCTTGTTTGTTAAAAGACAAAGAATGCCAATATTCTAGGATTCTGCTGGACAAGCTCGACAGAAATCGTCTTCATCACAGACCAAGGAATGGAGTTCTACCAGGTAAGACCCAGAGCTCCTCTGGGGCTGGGCTGAAAGTCTGCATTTGTGACAGGATCTGGGAGTTCAGACACCAGTACAGGCTGGGGCTGCCCTGCTGGAAAGCAGCTCCACAGAGAGCATGGAGTGCTGGTGGGCAGCAAGGTCTGCATGGGCAGCAATGTGCCCTTGTGGGCAAGAGAGCCAATGGCAGCCTGGGGGGCATCAGGAAAAGTGTGGCCGGCAGAGCTAGGGAGGTTCTTCTGCCCCTCTGCTCTGCCCTGCTGAGGCCACAGCTGCAATACTGTGTCCAGTTTTGGGCTCCCCAGTTCAGGAGAGACAGAGACCTGCTGGAGAGAGTCCAGCAGAGAGCCACGAGGGTGAGTGGGGGACTTGAGCATCTCCCTGTGGAGAGAGACTCAGAGCCCTGGGGCTGGTTAGTCTGGAGAAGAGAAGAGAGAGGAGATCTGAGCAATGTCTACAAATAGCTGAGGGGTGGGGGGCAAGTGGCTGGGGCCAAGCTCCTCTGGGTGCTCAGCAGCAATAAGCCAAGGAGCAAAGGCTACAAAGTGGAGCAGAGAAGGTTCCACCTGCACATGAGGAGAAACTTCTTTGGTGTGAGGGTGGCAGAGCCCTGGAGCAGGCTGCCCAGAGAGGTTGTGGAGTCTCCTTCTCTGCAGACTTTCCAAACCCACCTGGATGTGTTCCTGTGTGCCCTGCCCTGGGTGATGCTGCTTGGCAGGGAGGTTGGACTGGATGAGCTCTGGAGGTGCATTCCTGTGTGCCCTGCCCTGGGTGATGCTGCTTGGCAGGGAGGTTGGACTGGATGAGCTCTGGAGGTCCCTTCCAACCTCTGAAGTTCTGTGGTTCTGTGATTCCTCTCTTCTGAGTCTCTCATGGAGACATTGCTGTGCTGCACTAAGACACTCTGCTGCTTTGCTTGCAGACTGTTTGTCCTTGAGAGGAATCCATCTTTTGGGCAGAGGAGGTGGATCTTAGTGTGCTTTGTGTTACTGTTTGGTGCTTGGGGACATGGGTGAGGGTGAACCTTGCAGAGTAGGGTTATGGGTTGGACTTGGATCCTGAGGGGCTTTGCCAGCCTGGGTGTTGCTGTGATTCTGTGATGAAGCACAGCTAACAGAGACCCTGTGTTAGGGAATACTGCACTGAGCCTGGAGAGCTCTGGGTTAGTAGATTGGAATTGTGTGGGATTGAGGATCTGCAGCTAATGTGAACTATCCCTGAGTGCAAACCAAACCAGCACTGGGCTGGATGTGTGCAGCCTGGAAGTGTGCAGCCAAGAATAGGCAGTTGAGCAGATACTGATGCCCCTCTGCAATCAGCAGCTGCTTCCTGTGCTGATCTCATCCCCTTGAGTTTCTCTGCTGTGTGTAATTACCTTTGTGTGTGCTTTTGAGGAACTCTAATTAATAAATGGCTTTGCATGATGCAGGGCATTATAAACTTCCTTCAAGGCTGTGCACATCCCATGAGCTCCAGTCCTGGGGCTGGCTGCTGTTTCATGACACTAATGACAAGAACTGCAGCTAAAGAAAATCACTGGAAAAGCAGCAGCATTTCATGCTGGTTTAGGAGGGGGAAATACATTTAGCATCTAAAAGGTTTGGGAATAGCAACCCTGGGGGTAAAAGAACCAAAGCAGTAAGGGTGTTTTTTGAAGGGAATTCATTTAAACCTCTTCTGAAGACAGGCTGAGAGAGTTGGGGCTGGAGAGAAGGCTTCAGGGAGACCTTAGAGCAGCCTCCTAGTACTGAAGGGGCTCCAGGAATGCTGGGGAGGGACTTTTGGGGGATGGAGTGACAGGGTGAGAGGTGCTGGCTTCACAATGTAAGAAGCTGGGTTTAGGTTAGCCATTAGGAACCAATTCTTCCCCATGGGGGTGATGAGACACTGGCACAGATACTCAGAGGGCTGGAGAAGCTGTGGGGACTGGCTGGGAGAGTTGTGGCTGTTCAGCCTGGAGAAGAGAAGGCTGCAGGGAGAGCTTAGAGCAACCTTCCAGTGCCTGAAGGGGCTGCAGGAGAGCTGGGGAGGGACTTGTGACAAGGCCTGGGAGTGACAGGATGAGGGAGAATGGCTTTGAGGTGGGAGAGGGGAGAGTGAGAGTGGAGATGAGGAAGAAATTCTTTGCAGTGAGGGTGGTGAGACTCTGGCACAGGTTGCCCAGGGAGGTTGTGGAGCACAGAAGCACAGAATGTGATCAGACAGTTGCTGTCTGGGCTGCACTCACACTGCAGCCTCATGTTGAACTTTTCAGCACCCCAGACCCCCAGGGCCTGTTCCTCAGGGCTACTCTCAGCCATTCCCCTCCCAGCCTGGAGTTGTGCTTGGGATTGTGCCTACCCAGGTGCAGGACCTTACACTTGTCAGTGCCCTGGTTTTTAACTGCAGCAGCACTGTAACTGCTCTGACACTCAACTGCTTCTCCCTCAGCCCCCCAAGGCCCTGGGCAGGACTGTTGGTGCTGGTGGAGTGCTGATGGTTATAAATTGTGTTTGCAGGTGCTACCAGAGAAAAGGAGCTTGAAACTTCTGAAGAACCAGAGCATTAATGTCAACTGGTACATGTACTGCCCAGAGAGCTCTGTCATCCTGCTCTCCACCACTGTCCTTGGCAATGTCCTCCAGCCATTCTATTTCAAGGTAAAGGCATATTGTCCAGACTGCTTATCTTGTGGGCTTTCTGGGGTTTTAGAGCTCAAATGTGGCTGAGGTCAGCTGTATGAGGTTCAACAAGGCCAAGTGCTGGGTCCTGCACCTGGACCACAGCAACCCCAGGAACACTCCAGGCTTGGGGCAGAGTGGCTGGAAACTGCCCTGCAGAGAAAGGCCTGGGGGTGATGGTCCACAGCCAGAGGAACATGAGCCAGGGTGTGCCCAGGGGGGCAAGGAAGGCACCAGCAGCCTGACCTGGATCAGCAATGCTGTGGCCAGCAGGAGCAAGGCAGGGATTGTGTCCCTGTGCTGGGCACTTGTGAGGCCACAGCTTGAGTGCTGAGTTCAGTTTTGGGCTTCTCACTGCTAGAAGGACATGGAGGGGCTGGAGCAGGTCCAGAGAAGGGCAAGGGGAAGAGGGCTGGGGAGTAGCAGCTGAGGGAACTGGGGGTGTGCAGTGTGGAGAAGAGGAGGCTGGGGGCAGAGCTCATTGCTCTCTGCAGCTCCCTGAGAGGAGGCTGCAGGCAGCTGGGAGTTGGGCTGAAATATGGCTGCTCCCTCCCTGGAGGTGTTCAGGGCCAGGCTGGATGAGGCCCTGAGCAAGCTGTGCTGGTGGGAGCTGTCCCTGCCCATGGCAGGGGGTTGGAACTGGATGATCTTGAAGGTCTCAACCCAACCCATTCCATGCAAGCTAAGAGAGCTGCTGTTGTAATTGGGAGCTGCATACAGATTTGATTGGACTGAATTAATCTGGAAACGTTTTCCTAGCTGAAGCTGCTGTTACCAAAGCAAGAGGACAAAGCTGCTAAAACTGGTAGAGCAGCAGGACATGTTTAGAATCCCACAGGTCTTTTTTAGGGGGGGAAAGGTGTCAAAAGGTTTCTTCTTCTTTGCAGCTGTCCTTGTTCCTTGCCTCCTGAGGGTGCTGTGGATCCAGCACAAAGGCTGCTTGAGGACTTCCTCAGCCCCTAACAATCTGCTGTTGGTTTTTTTTCCCCCCTGTTAACAGAGTGGAACAATGTCCAAGCTGTCCAAATTTGAAATTGAGTTGCCTGCAGCACCCAAGTCATCCAAGCTCAGCCTTTCTGAACGAGACATTGCCATGGCCACAATGTAAGTGTCTGACCAAGCCCTGCTGGGGCACACTGAGAGAGGATGGGAACATAGACATGGTTGGACTTGGGTTTGGTTTGGCAGCACTACTGCTGCTTTAAGGTGCTTCAGTTACGGCCTGGAGCATCTGAACAGCTCTCTTGTGGGCAAGGTGGGGAAGCTAACTGAAGAGTCTTGTGGGAAATTGGACCTGGGGGAAAAGGACCTGGGGGTCTGGGGTGCTGAAAAGCTCAACAGCAGCCTGCAGTGTTCATNGTTCAAGGCCAGGTTGGATGAGGCCTTGAGTGACCTGTGCTAGTGGGAAGTGTCCCTGCCTATGGCAGGAGGTTGGAACTTGATGATCCTTGAGGTCCCTTCCAGCCTTGCCATTCTGTGATTCTATGAAGTTGTTCTGGATTAGTGCAGAAGCTGTGGAAATGGCTCATTTTTGAGCTGATGTCAGCAGAGTTGGTCGTGAGTCCTCCTTTGTATGGGTTCAGGACAGGTACCACATCCTGGGCTGATCCCCAGCAGTGTGGGCAGCAGGGGGAGGGAGAGGATTCTGCCCCTCTCTTCTGCTGTGCTGAGAACCCATCTGCAGTGCTGGAGCTAGCTCTGTGTCCTCCAGCACAAGAAGGAGATGGAACTGTTAGAGCAGGTCCAGAGAAGGCCACAAAGGTGATTAGAGGCTGGAGAAGCTCCCCTGTGGGGACAGGCTGGGAGAGTTGGGGCTGTGCAACCTGGAGAAGAGAAGGCTGCAGAGAGACCTCAGAGCAGCCTTTCAGTACCACAAGGGGCTGCAGGAGAGCTGGGGAGGGACTTGAGACAAGGGCTGGGAGTGCCAGGATGAGGGCTGATGGCTTTAAACTGGAAGCAGCTGGTTTGAGATGAGCCATTAGGAAGCAATTTTTGCCCATGAGGCTGGCGAGGCCCTGGCACAGGTTGCCCAGAGAAGCTGTGGTTTCTCCAAGCCTGGAAGTTTTCAAAGCCAGTCTGAGCAAGCTGGGCAGGTGGGAGATGTCCTTGCCCATGGCAGGGGGTTGGAACTGGATGATGCTTAAGGCCCTTTCCAACCCAAACCATTCTAGGACTTGTCACGTGCTGGTTTAGTCTTTGGCTTTGAATGAATGGGTTACCTGAGCTCAGTAAATGTCACACCTGGTGTGGGACTGAGGGGCTGGGGGGGCTCTGGCTTGCACCTAATGCTGTGCTGCTGTTGCCTTGCTAGCTATGGGCAGCTTTATGTCCTCTACCTGAGGCACCACTCCAGGACATCCAACAGCACCGGAGCAGAAGTGGTCCTCTACCACTTGCCCAGGTAAGAGCAGAGTGCAGAAGACAGGTGGCACATCAGTGACCTGTGTGTGAGGCTTGTGCCCTGCTGCTGCCACCAGGCTTGCTGACAGCTCTCACCTCTGTTTGGCAGAGAGGGCTCCTGCAAGAGGACTCACATCCTGAAGCTGAACAGGACGGGCAAGTTTGCGCTCAACGTGGTGGACAACTTGGTGGTGGTGCACCACCAGGACACTGAGGTCTGCCCCCATGCTCTGCCCTTCTGCCTTGCCTTGCAAAGCTGCTGGGCAGATTGTAGTCACAGTGCCTGGGAGCTCCAGAGGAGAATTTTGCCTGGCTCCCCTTTGCCAAAAACCAGAGTGCTTGCAGGAACAGAGCATTAGAGTGGAAGAGCCTCAGAGTTCTCCTGCCCTGCTGGGCTGCTGCTCAGTCAGGGCTGTTGCTGACAACTCTTTCATACACTGAGGGTTTTCTGCTTTGTCAGTCCCCTCTGACACTCTGCTGCTGCTCTGGGCAGATTTTAAGGCTTTAGATGAAGAGGTGGTGACATTGGACACAGAATGTCAGGGGCTGGAAGGGACCTCAAAAGCTCATCCAGTCCAGCCCCACTGCCAGAGCAGGGGGAACTTCTCCTGGTGCAAGCATTTCAGTGATATGTTTGTGTGACTCAGGCTTGGGCTCCTTCATGGCCAGATCTGAAAAATCTTCTGTCAACAGAAGTGTGGGCTCAAGGCACTCCCCTGTGTGGTGTGGTCAGTAGGCTGGAGGGAAGGGATGGCACCCAGAGACAGGCTGGGCAGGTGACCAGTGCCAGCCTCCTGCAGTTCAGCAAGGTCCTGCACCTGGCTTGGGGCAATGCCAAGCACAAATCCAGGCTGGGTGGAGAATGGACAGAGAGCAGTGCTGAGGAGAAGAATTTGGGGGTGCGGGGTGAGGAGAAGCTCAACATGAGCGGGCACCAAGTGCTGGAGCCCAGACCCAGCCTGTCCTGTGCTGATCCCCAGCAGCAGGGGCAGGGAGGGAATTCTGCTCCTTTGCTCTGCTGAGATCATACCTGCAGTGCTGGGGCCAGCTCTGGAGCCCCCAGTACAAGAAGGATATGGAGCTGGGGGGTCAGAACTAGATGATCTTTAAGGTTCCTTCCAGCCCAAGCCCTGCTGTGGTTCTGTATGGTGGCACAGGTAAGATTTGCTGGTCTGTAGTCTCAGTGGTGAGGCTTGCTCAGTGAGGAAGCTGAAATGGAACTTTGCTCTTAACTTGGGGAAAGGTTTTGGCCTTCTCTTGAGCAGCTTCAAGAGGCACTTGATGCTTAGTTGGGGTTTCAGTTCTAGCTCCTGTCAGTTCTGCACCTCAGCACTGATCCTGGAGCACTTCTTTCTCTGCTAGATGATGGTCAAGCTATAACCATGACAGGAAACAGAGTCAGGCTGAGTGGGGCAGGCAGCAGCCCCTGAAGCCATGTTTCATTAGCACTGAAGGTGAAGCTGCCTGCCACTGTGCAAGGGCACAAAGGTGCCAGTGACCTGAGCTGAGCAAGACTGGATGGTAAAGCTATGAGGAGGGCATAGGAAGAGGCAACATTTTCATCCCAGTTGCCAGCATCATACCCAAGCAGTGGATTTGACATCAATCCCTCATCAGGGGCTGTGTAAGACAGTTCAAGGGCAAGGGGTTTAAGCTGGGTATGGGTAGATTGGAATTGAGTAGCAGAAGGTTTTGTACAGTGAGGGGGGTGAGACAAAGGAGCAGGCTGCCCAGAGAAGCTGTGGATATCTCCTTCTTAGAAATACTGAAAACCAGGTTGGATGAGGCCTTGAGTGACTTGTTCCAGTGGGAGGTGTCCCTGCCTATGGCAGGAGGTTGGAACTGGATGATCCTTGAGGGCCCTTCCAACCTTCCCATTCTATGATTCCTTCCAACCCCAACCCATTCTGTGATTCTAATAGGGATGTGATGATCCAGATGAGCTCTAAAGCTCCTTCCAGCCCAAGCTGTGGTTCTAATGGAGAACAGAAGATGGAAATGATCAGAGCAGCCTGACTGCAGGGTACATGGGTGGCAGTTCACATCTGTGCACACTGATTTTCCCCTTCTCCTTCACAGACTTCAGTGGTATTTGACATCAAGCTGAAAGGAGAATTTGATGGCTCCACCACCATCCACCAGTTTGTGCTTCCACCACGATCAATACAACCCTACCAGATCCCTGTGGCAGGTAGAGCAACACCACAACCACTGCCTCAACACTGCTGTCCCTGAGTCTGGCTTTAGGGCTGCTGGCTGTGGGCATTTCTGTTACACATTCAAGAGAAGGGGAGGGAGAAAAGATCAGAAGGAGCTGAGCACAATTTTGTGTTTCATCTTTCTGCATACTGCACAAGAGCAGGAGCTGCTATTGAAGGTGCAGGCTGCCTGCAGTGCTTCCAAGTGTACAAACCAAGGGAGGGAGGTTGTTGGTTTGGGGTTTTGTGTGTTGGTTTGGTTTTTTACTATGTCTCTAAAAGCTTCTGTGTGCTCAAAAGCACCTCCTGGCTCTCTGGCTACAGTCCTTGAACTTCCCAAGTCACATAAAGAGGCTGGAGGACATTCCAAACTTAGAATCTAGTTTAAGGCCAGTTCAGAAGCAGGACTAAGATCACTGTTAGGACTACAACACCTCGATTCTTCTTGAGTTATTTTTCTGCCCTCAAGCTGGAAGTAGCTAGAAATAGTCAGAGCCTGGTTCCACTAGCATGTGGCAGAGCAGCCTGGTTCTCTGTGCAGGAGTGGTTGCACTTGCAAAGTCCTTCTGCATCTGAATTTTGAAGCCATTAATGGAAGTGTTACCAATAGAGGCTGAACAGGGACCTTACAGAGGCTCCAAGCCTGCCAGTGTTGGAAGCCAGGGTGGTTGGGGCCTTGAGCAAGCTGCTCAAGTGGAAGATGTCCCTGCCCTTGGCAGGGGGTTGGAACTGGGTGATGGGATCCATCCAGAGGGACCTGGACAGGCTGCAGAGCTGTGCCCAAGCCAACTTCATGACATTCAACAAGGCCAAGTGGAAGGTCCTGCACCTGGGTAGGCACAATCCCAAGCACAGCTCCAGGCTGGGTGGGGAGTGGCTGAGAGCAGCCCTGAGGAACAGGCCCTGGGGGTCTGGGGTGCTGAAAAGCTCAACCTGAGCCTGCAGTGTTCNGATCCTCGAGGTCCCTTCCAACCTTACCATTCTATGTTTATGATCCCTTCCAACCCAAACCACTCTGATTCTGTGAAGCTGTGAGTGGAAGCTGCATTAAAGCTAGAGCCAGGAAGTCCAAACCAGTCTTGCTTTGGAAGGAGCTGCAGTGCTGCCATACAGAGAGGGTCTGTGTGTACTGCAGTGGGACCCTCCTGCAGGCTGAAGCCCCAACCACTCACTGTTTTGCAGAGCATCAGCTTTCCTTTGGGTCTCTGTGTGCTGTAGGGCTCCCAGACACCTTACACTGCCCCCCTGCCTTGTTGCTGTGTGCTGGTACTTTGTGCTGTTAGTGCAGGAGTGCTGCTGGAGTCCTGCTCCTCTTCACCTGCTCATCTTTCTGCAGGTCCAGCCTCTGTCACCAGTCAGTCTCCTGTTCCATGTAAACTCTGTATCCTTTAAATGCTCTGCAAGTGCAAGAAGCCTCATTTTGTGTACCAAGCCTGGGAGGAGCTGGCTTAGTCTAAGCCCAGCTTTAGGTGGTGATGCATATTGACTTCAAGAGGAAAGATCAAAGTGTCACAAGACACAGTAATGTTGTCAGAGAGCTGTGTAGGTGGAGGTCTGCTCTGCTGCAGGGCCTCATTTGTCCTCTGCTCTGAGGACAGGCTGAGAGAGTTGGGGCTCTGCAGCCTGCAGAAGAGAAGGCTTCCAGGAGACCTTGGAGTGGCCTTCCAGGATCTGAAGGGGGCTGCAGGAAGGCTGGGGAGGGACTACTGACAAGGTCTGGGAATGCCAGGACAAGGGGAATGGGTTTGAACTGGCAGAGGGGAGATCGAAAGGGGATGTGAGGAGGAAGTTGTTTGCAGTGAGGGTGGTGAGACACTGGCACAGGTTGCCCAGGGAGGGTGTGGAGCACAGAAGCACAGAATGGGATCTGTGATCACATTCTATGGTTCTGTGCTCCACAACCTCCCTGGCGGTGTTCAGGACCAGGTTGGACAAGGCCTTGAGTGACCTGTGCTAGTGGGAGGTGTCCCTGCCTATGGCAGGGGGTTGGAACTGGCTGATCTTTGAGGTCCCTTCCAACCTTACCCTTCTATGATTCTATGATTTCTTAGGCAGTTGAGATGCAGGCATGAAATTCCTGAGCAGGTACAGCCTGAAACTGAAGAGAAAAATACCAGAGTGTGATGGTTCAAGACCTGACAGGACAGTAAATGGAAGTATGGGCATGGAGCCTGCTTCAGACACTAAAGTGGATTGAGGAGCAACAGTTTGGAGTCAACATTTGTGTGGATGTTAGAACTTTAACCTTTAGATTCTTCTTCCTGGATTGTCTTCCAACCTGATATCATCATCAGTGCCAGTGAAGGTGAGTGCTGAGCTGTGTGCCTCTGCTGGGCTGGCTGCTTTCTGCCTGCAGTGCAGGGTGCAGCTTACTGCAACTAAGCAGATGCACCACTGAGGTGAGTGCTCCTGGTGTGGACAGCTGAGGGGGGGCAGGTCTTGACTACACCTTTTCAGGGGTAGTGCTGCTCTAAAATAAGTGTAGGAAGGCAGGTAAGGCCTAACCTAGATGTGTCCTCATTCACATGGGGGAAGTTGGGTGTCCAGGCTCTGCTTAATGAGGCAATTCACTGCTTTGTTCCTTCAAGGTTACCTCTGGAGTCTTCAGGTGAAGCTTGAACCTGTAGTGAACCTCTTGCTAGATAAAGGCAAGCTGATGGATTTCCTTCTGCAGAGGAAAGAATGCAAGATGGTTATCCTCTCTGTGTGCTCTCAGAGTGAGTCTCCTCAAAGTACAACCCTGCTCATGCAGAGAACTGACACAGCTGGGCTGGGCTCAAGGTCTGAGCTCACCTCTGAAGCTGGCCTGAGCCTGTGAGATGTCTCTTGCCCAGGGCACAAGCAGCAATTCCTGAAGCAGCTTCCCCTTCAGTTAGTTAAGTCACACCTGACATGAAGTAATTAACTTCCCCCTCAGTTAAGTTCTTACACCTGACATGACTGGAAGAGATTCTTTAAAATCCAGTTCAGGGTATACCTCACCTTCTGAAAGAGCCAGCACTGAAGCCTCTGCTTCTTTCTCCTCACAGTCCTTTTTACCTTTGTATCTTTGCAGTGCTCAGTGAGCCAGAAAGGGGATCCCTGTCTGTGATTGCAACTGTTTTTGACAAGCTGAACCATGAATACAAGAAGTACTTGGAAGCTGAGCAAAGCTATACTATGGTAAGGCACCTTAGCTACAGCAGCTCTGAGACAGGATGGTGCTGGTCACACTGCAGGCTGCATCATGGAGGTGTGCTCCCTGCTTAGGACATTCAGGCCTACCCTCCTCAGGCCCACAGGAGAAGTTCTACCCTGCCAGGGACATGGAGCCCCCTACTTAGCACTGTGCTGTAGCAGGTGCTGCATAGCTCAGCCCCAGCATACTCCAGTGCCTGGAAACAGAGAAGGTTAGAGGTTCAAAGACCAGCTTGGAATCCATAACTATCCAAGCAGCTTCCAAACCACTGATCCCATGGCATGCTGCAGCACTGCACAGCACCTGCACAGCCACCCCCATAACATTCTGGGACCTGCTCAGAATCACTTCTGGGGAAGCAGCAGGTCAAGCACTAACTCAGTACAGCCACACATGGGCCCTCAGCTTCAGGACTTGTGTCAATGTAGCTGGACTCATCTCACAGAATCACAGAACCTGAGAGGCTGGAAGGGATTCAGAGATCATCCAGTCCCTGCCAGGCAGGATCCCCTAGGCTAGTTGGCACAGGAATGCATCCAGGCAGGTTTAGAAAGTCTGCAGAGAAGGAGACTCCACAACCTCTCTGGGCAGCCTGCTCCAGGGCTCTGCCACCCTCCCAACCAAGAAGTTTCTCCTCCTGTGCAGGTGGAACCTTCTCTGCTCCAGTTTGTAGCCCCCCCTCCTTGGCTTATCGCTGCTGAGCACTGAAAAGGGCTTGGCCCCAGCCACTTGCCCCCCACCCCTGCCTTTGAGGCATGGAAGAGCAGTTACATTTACACTTCAAAAGCAGTTTAGAAGTGGTGTGAAAGCCCACACTGAGCAGGAACCACCCAGAGCATCATGACCACAAGCTGAAAGCCGCTCTAGACGCGGCAGGACAGCCCACACTGAACAGAAACCATGGCCACAAGATGTGAACTCTCAGGAGCAAAGCAGGTTCACAATGAATGTTCCCAGTGGGGAGCAAGTCTCTAAAGCCAAAGCTGTGCTCCACCGTGGCAGGTTTGCCTGAGCCAGGCTGTCTCTGTACAGGTGGTGGAAGCAGGGCTGAGCAGGAGCACGCCGGCGCCCAAGCGGCCGGTGCGCACGCAGGCGGTGGTGGACCAGTCAGACATGTACACACATGTGCTGTCTGTCTTCACTGAGAAGAAGGTGAGTGCAGGGCTCACAGCTGCCACTCTGATGCCCTCCCTCTTGCAGGGCTGCTGCTCAGAGGGCAGCTGTGCAGCTTCACACCCAGCACTTCTCTCCTGCCCAGGAAGCTCCTCACAAGTTCACCATCGCGGTGCTGATGGAGTACATTCGCTCGCTCAACCAGGTCCAGATCGCAGTCCAGGTGAGCTGCTCCCTGCCAGGGCTGCCTCACAGGAGAGAGGGTCTCTCTCTCTCTCTCCTCTGGGAGAGACCTCCAAGCTCATCCAGACCAGCCCTCGACTCAGCACTGCAGGGTCACACCAAACCATGGCCCTAAGCACAGCTCCACAGCCTGCTGGAGCACCCCCAGGGATGGGCACTCCAGCAGTGCCCTGAGCAGCCTGTGCCAATGGTTGAGAGCCCTTCCAGGGCAGAAAGATTTGCTGAGCTGCAGCCTGAGCCTTCCTGGGGCAGCTTGGAACCACTTCCTCTGCTGCTGTCCCTTGGCACCAAGGAGCAGAGGCTGGCACCAAGCAGCAGAGGCTGCCCCCTCCTCACTGCAACCTCCCTGCAGGCAGCTGCAGAGAGCAATGAGCTCTGCCCTGAGCCTCCTCTCTTCCACCTGCACACCCCCAGCTCCCTCAGCCCCTCACCCCCAGCTGCTCCAGGCCCTTCTCCAGCCTCCCTGCTCTGCTCTGGACAGGCTGCAGCCCCTCAGTGTCCTTCCTGCAGTGAGGGGCCCAGAGCTGAGCACAGCACTGGAGCTGTGCTGAGCACAGGGGATGATCCCCTCCTGTCCCTGCTGCCCACCCTGCTTCTGAGCCAAGCCAGGATGCCCTTGGCCTGCTTGGCCACCTGGGCACTGCTGGCTCACACCAAACTCCAGCTCACACAGAGCTGCAGGCCAGTCCTGGTGCCTGCTGCCTTCTGGACTGTACAAGCTGCTTTTGACACCTCCCTTTGCTCTTCCTGCCTCCACAGCACTACCTGTACGAGCTGGTCATCAAAACCCTGGTTCAGCACAACTTGTTCTACATGCTCCATCAGTTCCTGCAGTACCACGTGCTCAGTGACTCCAAGCCTCTGGTATGGCAGCCAGGGTGCTGCAGGGAGCTGGGGAGGGAGTGGGGAAGGCTTCCCAAGTTGAAGGCTCTTTCTGTTTCTGCCCCAGGCTTGCCTGCTGCTGTCCCTGGAAAGCATTTATCCTCCTGCACACCAGCTCTCACTGGACATGTTAAAGGTGAGCAAAGTTCACAAATCTCTGAGGGCTGGGGGTCAGGAGGGGGGGACAGGCTCTGCTCACTGCTGCCTGGGATAGGACAAGGAGCAATGGATGGAAGCTGCAGCACAGGAGGTTGCAGCTCAACACAAGGGGAACTTCTTGCCTAGAAGGGTCCCAGAGCCCTGGCACAGGCTGCTCAGAGGTTGTGGAGCCTCCTTCTCTGGAGCCTTTCAAGGCCTCTCTGGATGTGTTCCTGTGTGCCCTGAGCTGGATTGTCTGGTCCTGCTCTGGCAGGAGGATTGGACTGGGTGATGTCTTTGGGTCCCTTCCCACCCCTGACATCCTGTGCTCTCAGCCCACAGCAGTGGGGCACACCTGTCAGACAGCTCACCTGCCAGGCTGGCAGCACCACCTGAGCATCTGCCCCCTTACAGCTGTGCTTGGCTTCACAGAGGCTTTCCACAGCCAACGACGAGATCGTGGAGGTGCTGCTGTCCAAGCACCAGGTGCTGGCTGCCTTGAGGTTCATCAGGGGCATCGGCGGGCACGATAGCATCTCCGCCCGCAAGTTCCTGGACGCGGCTAAGCAGGCTGAGGACGAGATGCTCTTCTACACCATCTTCAGGTTCTTCGAGCAGCGCAACCTGCGCCTGCGCGGCAGCCCCAGCTTCA
>WBNM01036204.1:0-14384 GCA_013399055.1 Ramphastos sulfuratus | reverse complement strand
TTACATGCCAGGTGAGTTTGGAGAATCAGCGAGGGGAGGTTAGAAGCAGAGTAATTAGTTGGGTTACAGGGCAGAAAGGCCAGAAGACACACCGACTCCCAGAGACTCTCTGTGTTATCTATGTTTGTGTCCTTATTTTTATACATCTCATCAAGGCTGTGAGTGAAGTAGACATCACCATTGTTTTCTTTTCACAGACTACAATCTATTTTGTCTTTAAAATATTCCAATTAGCCTCAAACCAGCACAACAGAATAACAAATGTTGTTTATAAACCTTGACATTTGTTGGCTTCATATTGTATCATGCTAAAAATTGCTGTCTTGCGTCTGTGTTCTCCAAAAATATTTGAAGATTGTCAAGTATTTTGTGTCTATATACATGTTTGAATGCATTGCCCTGTCTTGATGTGACAAGTAAAAAGATTCTTGTGTGTTATTCACAAATTATTTAGATTTGATAATACAAAGAATCATTATTTGCAGGTTTTTCAGTGTCATTTGCCAGTTCTTGGTAAGGTGTTACTTCTTGTTACAGAGACAGTAAAGTGAGAACTGTGCATTACATGTAGACAGGTAATGAATTGCTACACAAGTTGCTACACAAATGAGAAAAATTGCCCAAATATTTTCCGCTGACATCTCCTAGATGGTGGCAGCAAGTCTCACTAGAACAGAGGTGGGGGGACTGTGCAGGGAATTTTGTACTCCCCCACGCCAAGAGGTTAATGTGCTGAAATAGAGTATGAAAATGTAACTTTCTGCACAAGCTGTCGAGTGCAGCTATCTTGAATTGTTCTGGGCTAGGTTCAGGTCTTTGCATTTTGGTGCTAATTAAGATTAAATATCTCTCACTGCTGAATTTTGTAGATCAAGTTTAAGTACTTCCCTAATGTGATGTAATTTTCTGGCATTAATACACTTCATCATTGTCATAAGTATAAATGGCTCATTAAAACCAGGAGGGAATACAATACTTTTATGGATTTCTGCTCTCATGTTAATGCTGTTTTCCTTTCCTCATGAGTAATCTCTTGATGGCTTCTGTCTTCACAGAACAGAGATAACTACATCCGTTCCTGCAGATTGCTCCCCGATGGTCGCACCCTGATTGTTGGTGGTGAAGCCAGCACATTATCCATTTGGGACTTGGCAGCTCCAACTCCTCGCATAAAAGCAGAGCTAACATCATCTGCTCCAGCTTGCTATGCCCTAGCTATCAGCCCTGATTCCAAGGTCTGTTTCTCTTGTTGTAGTGATGGGAACATTGCAGTGTGGGATCTGCACAACCAAACTTTAGTAAGGTAGGTCAGCAGAACTGGATTATCAGGTTGTGAAGCATTAATTAGACACAGCCTTACACGCTCTTCCATTTACATATGCTTTTTTCTCCACGGTGTCTGCATAGCTGCATCTAATATTCCATTGCTAAGGTAATACCTTAAGCAAAGTCTGTATAATTGTTTATAAGTTTTAAGAGTTTCATAATTCCAGGCCTGTTGAGCAGCCCATAACTAAAATTTCCTAAGATGTTGACACTGCTGTAGGTTCTTTGAACACATGGGTTTCTTTGTTTCCATGCAATACACTCTTCTCATACTCAATCTCATTAATCAGTGCTCCAGCAAATATGTCTTGTGTGAAAATGTGTGTAAATTACTGTATTACAGACTTAGTTTCTTAGGCGTATGAGTTACTGCTCAAGACTAGCGTACCGTAAGCTGGGAGCCAGTCATACATAGCTTTCTCTGTGCACTGCGCTGTGTGTATGATATTACATGCAATGTATCAGTTCTGCATATAAAGGCAGGTTTTACTCCTTTGTGTTGCCATTTAGATTGCTGGTTTTTTTCCAGCTTCACTGGTTACCTGCAGATTCTTCTTGAACAGCCATGCCATATTCTTTTTTGAGGAGTTTGGAAATTTTTGGTTGAATCATATAGTCAGCAGCAAAGGTCTGCAGAGTATCTGACTCATAAGGTGTGCTTTTTCAAATCAAATTAGTGCTCGACTGGCCTGATCACTTCATCAATCCATCACAATACTCACATGATTGTCACAGAGATTATATTATCTTAGATTGCAATTGGAATCTATATTACTATTGTTTTTGATGGCTGCATGTCAAGGACTGAAAGAAAAGAGAGGTGTGAGAATTCCAGTGTGAGAATGTGCATACGTTCTTTCAATATTTTCAGGCAATTCCAGGGCCACACAGATGGAGCAAGCTGTATTGACATTTCTAACGATGGCACCAAACTATGGACAGGAGGCTTGGACAATACAGTCAGATCCTGGGATCTCAGAGAAGGAAGACAACTACAACAACATGACTTCACATCACAGGTTCAATGTCAGGGCTTTGCAACATTAAGAAAAATGGTTTTCTGAAGCAACCGATTTTGCAGATTGGGATTTTTCTAAGCAAAAAAAGCAGGTTCAAAGAAAACCCTAAAGATTCTTTTATTTACTCTCACAGTTTTTTTCTTTTCGTGATGTAACAGCTAAACATCTTTCTGGGTTATGACTATTTGGCAGATTAGTAGTTCTCCCATGAGAGTAGTGGAGAATCTTTTTATAAAAGATTTGGCAGGTTAAAGCATTCCTGTGTGCAGTCTGTTCCCATTTCTATAGATTCTTGATCAAAAGTATTTTATGACAATATTTTAAAATGCTGTCAGATAAGGTAGGACATTACTTTCATACCTTGATTCAGTGTACTTTACTGTTACAGCTGTAACTGAGCTTTGTTTGCACAAACTAATTAATCTTGATTACTATAGTAATTGCATTATCATGTTTTTAAAACTATAGTGGACCAAAAAGTGTTCTTACGTAGTGTTAACAGAGTACCAGGAGTTGGTTTTTAATATCTCAAGATCGTTCCTTTACTAATTGAAGCATGTGCTGTGCTAATTCTAGATCTTCTCACTGGGCTATTGTCCAACTGGTGAGTGGCTGGCAGTAGGAATGGAGAACAGTAATGTAGAGGTCCTGCATGTTACTAAGCCAGACAAGTATCAGCTGCATCTTCATGAGAGCTGTGTGTTGTCACTCAAATTTGCTCACTGTGGTAAGCAGATCTTTCAATGTCACATCTCTCTCTTAAGAAATTTGTTCTAACATTACTTTTAAATGAAGGTAAGGGTGTAGCTAAAAATTAGATGTTAAATTTAAATATTAAAATTATTTTTAAAATTCTGTGACTACTTCTTTGTGTGAAGTGCTTGTGTTGTTATCAAACATTGTAGTGCAAACAGAGGAAAATTTGACTGTTCTTTAGATATGTATTCCATTAATGTGCGAATGCATTGTTTTTATGATTAATCTGTTTATTGGGGTGCATTGCTTGAAAACAAAATGCAGTGATAACATTTAAACAATCTGTTGCAGGCAAATGGTTTGTAAGCACTGGAAAAGATAATCTCCTCAATGCCTGGAGAACACCTTATGGAGCCAGTATATTCCAGGTAATAATCTCCAAAAAGCTATTTTCCACATATATGGCAGTGCAGCAGAGCTGCACATCTCAGGGTCTGTCATTAGCTTAAGGAGTTTTTAAATGGAAATTCTTGGCTAATTACTATATTCCTTTAAGACTTTATCTGTAATTAAAAGGACATAAGCTTTTATCCTTTCTGACATTGGAGTACTTTAGCTCTTAGAATAAAGTAGCTTTTTTCTCTGAAATTGTTTTTAATATACATCTTACCTTCTTCTATGTATGGCTGTAATACAGTACCCAAATCATGTTGTTAGATGAGCATTCACTGAATGTGTAAAATGTAGCCAATATAGTGAAAGTCATACTAAACACGTATTTTTCTTGGATGAGATGCATAAGTCAGGGAATTTGGAAGGCAGACTCCTGAGCTGAAGAATCTGCCTTATGGAGGAACCGTGTGGAATTAACTGGAAATTGTAAACCTTCTACAGTTTTTAATCCTGTTGTATCCAATTGTAATGGCATGCCATTTAAAAAAAGAAATGGATTTTTGTCATGTTCTTCCTTCACCTAAAAAGTACCTCTAGGCCGGGGATTTTTATAATTAAATAAACTATTGTTCCAGTTGAAATGGTTAGGTCTCACCTACAATGTTAGCCGACGTGTCCCTGCCTTTGGAACAGTTCCATTTGCCTTAATGGGAGAAAGTTGATGTCTGAGAAAACTTAATAGAAGGCTATTCAGCTTTGGAACCACCTCTCACAGAAAACCCAAATCAGTCCAAGAAGTTCACATCTCATTTAGAAGTGATGTTAAAACCCTAGTGGAGCTTTCTTAGTAATAAGTAGAAAGAAACTCCCAGTGCAGTGCAGAAGAGGTTTCTTGGCAAAACTTTAGCATGACTGGGAAGTGTTTAGCTCTTGCAGTGCAATCAGAAAATGGACATCTATTATGTAAAGAAAATACACATTAAAAGAGCAAATGAAAGGTGACAGTATGTACACACCATCTCAGCAGAGACGGAAAAACTGGAAGAGACAGAGATACTGCATCCTGGTGCATCCTGTCTCCCATTCACACTGCTGCACATTGTATCTGCCACAGTATCTTAGTATTTTGCACCTCTCTGATAATGTAAATTCTTTTGTGCAAGGCTTTTATCTTCTGCATTGGGGAAATGATGAGAGGAGACAGAGACTTACATGGAGTCTGTGTTTCATACCTGTGGGTAGGTAGGGCTTTGTAGTGCTTCTCCATACAGATTTCTGGTTTACAACAAAAAAGTGAGGTAAGAGGAAGAAGGTGACTTTTCATTTTTATGCAAAAGCTAACATATGAAGTACTAGTAAATGTCCATTGCATGTAAACTGTATAGAAAGGCCTGCTTCTTTTTATTTTATTGATAGGTTATCTCAAGGTCTGTAACATGTACTTCCCTTTCCACTGCTTGTTTGTGTTGCCATAGAACTTTAGGTGGAATGAGTTTGGAGGAAAAAAAACACTCAAAGTGTATTCCCTCTCTAAGAACACATCCAATTAATCCTCAAGGCCTTCTAGGTTGAAGGAATGGAAAGATATAAATTTATTTTCTTCTTTTTTTTGGTTTTTTTTTTGTCTGTTTGTTTTTTTGTTTTGTGTTGTTTTGTCTCTTTCTTGTAGTCCAAAGAATCCTCATCTGTGCTTAGCTGTGATATCTCTGTGGATGACAAATACATTGTTACTGGCTCTGGGGACAAGAAAGCTACAGTCTATGAAGTTATTTATTAGTGACAAATCTGAATGCAGACAGAACTCCTTCTCCTAGCACTTTGTGTATTCCTTTTCTTTCTAAACTACGAACATAAATGCTCATCATAGTTGTGAAATTTATTTTTACCTTCTTAACTTGCCATTGATTTGTGAATGCTCATTAAAAATGTGATACCAAATTGTCAGATACCTACTTGGAAAAGGATGGAATAAGGATCCTTAACAGTGAATTTGACTCTTTAATTATGTATCAGAGCTGTAATGTATTTATTTTCTTCAAAAAAGGCTTTCTAACAATGAACTGACTAAATAAAGCTGTATGGCCCGGCTTTAGTTTGAAAGGTGCATTGTACACTGTGTTTTTGTAGGTGAATGAATTGGGGATCTTGGAGAAGGATGTTCAAGATATAGCTAAAAGTTACACAAAATAGACTTGTAGTTTCTATTTAAAAGAATAAACTTTGTTATATTTTTTAGTCCTGTTCTTGGATGAGACCTCTTTAAGTGTTATTACAGTATAATTATTTGGTGGGAAGATGCTGTATCTTAACTGTTTTAGACAGTCTTGGAAACTTAGAAAATAACAAACTGTAGCCAGTAATCTACATGAATGGCAATTCAGTTCACATCTAAAATTCACTTTAAGTAAGAATGTGCTAATTTATATATTTGCAATGTTAATATAGCATCTTGTGTACAGATTTGTTCTCAATGCTTTTCTGTTGATAAACATGAAACATTTTGGTGTCAAGCTAGGTTTTTTAATATAAACACCTCTCTTTGTTATATTGTCAAGAGTACAGTAAGTTGCCTCAAAGAATTACCTTTATTACTTCTGGAAACTTTTGCAATGTTTCCTTGAAAATGGGGATATGTGTCTTTGGGCAATTTTTCAATTACAAGAGATTATGACAAATATTTGATATGTTCTTTGGAAACTGCACTGAAATAAGAATGGATGCCTACCAATATACAAACTACAAAAGCAATGACCTCGAGGTAGGATTTACAAGAGTTACTCATTCCCACATAAAAAAAAGGAATGGATTCTCATCGGGAAAAGGACTTTCTTTGTTTGCCAGCAGTTCAATCCAAGTCTCAATTCGATGTCCCTAAGACGGACACAAACTGAGCCATTGTGCCAGAGACAACATGTTATCTTTTTTTATGTTGTTGTTGTTGCTGTCAAACTATGATCTGTGACTTTTTTCCCCTCTTTCTCTTTTTCTTTCTTTTATTTTTTATCTTTCTTTTTCTTTTCTTTTCTTTTTGAACGCTTTAAAAAAAATCTTTTAAGTCTGTGGATCTGCTGATGTACAGTGCCTTTGCTGCTATGGATCAAAATCAAAAGACCCGTGTAGATAAATCTTATTGTATAAGTAGAAAATGACTTAATTTCATACTAGAAATGGATTGATGCTGCAAGTTAAAATGGACTGTTCATTGAAGTTCCAAATGTGGTAGCAAAAAATGGTGTCTTAAGTGCTTGGTGTTTGATGTCATTAACAGTTTCGTAATACTCTACATTGTAGAAAGATTTTGATACTAAACTGTGTCATTGTACATAGTTCTAATGCGTTGTATTGACCACCAGTACTTCTATAATGGTAGATTATTGTTTGTGCATTCAGACTTTTAAGCATTAAACATAAGCAACTTCTAAGGTGCATTTTTCTATTTCTTTTTCCTCTCCTTTATTCTTTTTGTATGTGTTAATAGCGGCTATATGTAGAGAATACTATCAGGACAACAGGCATTCAGTCGCAGGGCACACCACTGTGGATACTTTGTGATTTTGTCACTGAGAGACAGTGTAGAGCATAATAAAATTTCTCTGAGCTAGCAAGATCAATGAAATTACAGTTTCCCAAGTTACCTGACTGCAATGATTGTGAACATTTGGAGGCATCAGCCACAACACTTGAGCTGTGTCATGTGGGAGTTTGCCGCTTCCTTCTTGTGTAGTTTCCCATGCAACACAAAATTTTAAGCTATCTCATACCTTGGAGAGAGTGAAATTTGGAATCATTCCTGCTCCCATATCTTCTGAAGTACACAGAGCTCAGCAGGACATGGGGAGTGGTGTTGCACTGCGTTGCCACACCTGAGTTTCCCCATCCAGAGCTAAATGCCTGTTTATGCCTGTGGAAAGATTTGTCTTGAATACAGTTAGGTTTACATCAAGAATTTAATGCAGCTTCCATTGAGTTGAGACATGGGTTAATGTGAACTAGGGGAAATTAATTCATATGCTCTTGGGGTGGGAGTAACAGGAAGAGTTGTGGTGTTTGGGGGGGAAATCCAATGACAAATTGGAATCAAATATTTCTGTTGGAACCCATTTCTGAAGAGTGACATTGTACATGTTGGAAATTCTCTGGCATGTAAAAATGTCCTGCTGTCACTTGACTGCCAGTTTATGAACCCAGGCTCAGAAATTGTCTATTTTGAAATTCCAAAACAGGATTAGGCTGATCAGGTCTTTTACCTGTACTTTGAGTGACTGGGTAATACTTGTTGATGGAGGAGAGTGTAGAAGCAAGTTTATCTCAGAACTCTTAGTTTCCCCTTAGACTTAGTGGTAAAAGTTTTCCAGATGTCCCAAGGAATAATGTAAGTTTTCACTGGTGTTGAGGTTCTGTGTTACTTAGTACAATAATGCTTCATGAGAGTGAATAATGTACAGATGTTTTCTGTTAATTGTTACTCTTGTTTAAAGAGATACAATTTACCTGTTATAAATATTTTATTTAAGACACAGTTTGTTTACAAAGGCATTCAAACATTTAAAAGGCTAGGGTATAGTCCATTCACTTACAAAAGAGAAACCACCTACTAAATCTTTGCAGAGGATGTTACATTTTTCTGTGGTAGTTCAAGCGTGAGATTAGTCAAAATTGCTAAAATAAAGCTTTACTTTAAAAAGAATAAGACATTGCATAAACCTGAATTTTTACCAGAGTCCTGACAGCAAAATAAGACATTTTTAAAGCAGCTTGCCGTATATCTGCTTATTGTTTGTATTGATGGCTTGTAAACAGTCTAAGAATTTAATGCATTAATCCAGGATTACTTCAGTTAATTGTGTAATCATCCTAGTTTTTTTTCCCCTTCAGGGTTCAGTGCGGGTAAAAGATGGTACAAAGCTACTTTCTGGTTTTCAGATGAGTATACTTAGGGCCAACTTACTTTTTAATTCTTTATTTTCTCTTGCTACTGCAATACACACTTTTGTTCAAAATGTTTTGTTACAGTTGCCTCTTGTGCCACAAATGTGGCCAGCATATTCTATTGCTTTCTCTGCATTTTTCCCTTCTCAGGTGTTCCTTAGTAGAATGATACATTAGAAAAGCAATTTCTTTCTAATCTTTGTATCATTTCTGATTGGCCAGTATAGACATGTTTAAGGGGAGCACTCAAAATAATATTTTCTAAAAATAGGCTATTTTATTTCTCCTGCCTGTTCTTAACATAAAGTGAGTTTTCTTTCCTATTTCTTTTAAAGATACTCAGTTAGGTAAAAAAGAAAACTATGTATTTTACCAACAGCAATTTTCCCGAATGAGGGATTTTTAAATCTGTACTGGAATATTTGAAATTCGATTTTGTGTTTGTTTTTTCTCTGGCACCTAAAACATACAGGAAGTTCTTTCTTCCTGAAATGTTGATGAGTATATGACAGAAACAGGAAGGTATGCAGGTCTGCATATGTCTGGAGTATATTCTACAGAAACCCAGACCAGATCCTTCGCACAAATGAGCTCATCTGTGCTAAAGTCAACAATGCTCCCATGACTTAGCTGAAAATCTGGTCACTCCTGTAGACATAGAGGAGACAACTCATTTGGATTGGAGAGGTTTTTATTTTGGTTTAGTTTTAACAGTTAGGTCCTTGGAGCCTTTTCTGTTTTTCTACTAGTGTGTTTATTTGTGACAATCCCTTCTGAAATCCTGATATGACTAGCTTCTACTCAAGGGTTTTTGCTTGTAAAGAAAAAAAAAAAAAAGAAAAAGTTTAAACAAAATCTGCATAACTTCTTATATTTGCAGAAGTCAGGAAACTCAAAGCAGTATCTTTGTCTGCAAATGGTTCTCATGTGCATTGAATCAATGTCCATTGAATCTTGTGTGAATAGAATATGAGGGCTTGGTGATAGGATGAAAGGAAATCGCTTTAAGCTTGAGGAGGGCAGATTTAGGCTACATATTCATAGATTCATAGAATACCAGATTGGAAGGGACCTCAAGGATCATCAAGTCCAACCTTTCAGAATAAGANTATTAGAAAATTCTTTACAGGGAGTGTAATGAGACACTGGAACGGGTTGCCCAGGGAGGTCATGAATGCCCCATCTCTGCAGGTGTTCAAGGCCAGGCTGAATGAGGCCTTGAGTTGACCTGGTCTAGTGGAAGATACCCCTGCAATGGGGTTGGAACTAGATGATCTTTAGGGTCACTTCCAACCTAAACCATTCTATGACTATGAATCTGTGAATACATCTTTGTCATCAAATCAGCACTAAATAAAGTGATACAAAATACACTTTGGAACGTCAAGTATGGCTACTGAGAATTTGGAATTTTTCAGACCAAATGCAGTCTGAAGAGCTCAGACAAAGAGCTACTCTTCTGCAGGGTATGTGAGAGGAGTAGTTACATTCAGTACTGAAAGCTTTCTGATATTAACATTATGCAGTGGGCAGCGGTATTGAAGAGGATTGAGCAGTATGGGTTTAATGGACAGCCTGACAGTTCTGCAATGTATTTACATGAGAATCCTCTTCCCAAGCATATCAGAAGATGAAACCTGGAGTAGTATGCTTTAGAACATCATCTCTGACAATCTGTTAAATAATGGACTTGACACATCTGCTTTTGAACCAAGAGTTACTGAACATAACCCTTGAGATTTCATGTTTCTTCTGGTATTTGGAGTACAGCCTTTCCACCTCACAGCAAGAAGTCTTTATGTCAAAACCAATAAATGTTCTTGCTCTTACCAAATGATTTTTTGTCTTGGTTACAAGGAAACAGTATTACAGTTTCTTTTTTTAATTATTTTAAATGGTGTAGTTTTGTGGTGTAGCAATGCCCACGAACCTGCCATCAAGTGCAAAGAAGCTTTTATGGGGGGTCACTTTGATTCACATGGCTATGTTTTATAATGCAATTGAAGAAATACTTTTTTTGTTTGAGGAGAAATTAACCTCTGATACTGTCTGCATGGTATACATATTAATGGAGGAACTCTCTAGTAGTTACTTCTGCATCTGTGCTTTGGATTTAGCCAATTAGCCTAGATGCTAAAATGCAACTGAAGGATAAAATCAGCAAGTACAAATATTTAAGGATTTTTTTAAAAAATCTGCTATTCTACAGTAATTATATTGACCCAAACTGTCTTTTAATGTCATATCAAGGTAAGCATCTGTATTACACCTTCTTTTCATATTCAAATAAAAGAAGGGGTGGAAGAATTTAAAACTAATTTTTACCTTTCAATCAAACACGTTTCTTAAAAAAATAGTCCAACACTAGTGCTTGGAGGAGTAATTGTCTTCATTTTATTGTCATTCTTGAATAATTTTATAACAAGTGTGCTACTTACGGCACAATCCACAGTAAGGTTATAAATGGAGATAGGTAATAATGGCTACTATTAATAGGCATATTTCAGACAGTTCTATTGACATTAAAAAGTCAGTGTGACTTGGTGATGAAAGGTGTCCCTTTATTTCCTGAGCAAAAATATCTGCACCTTGGATACTGTGTTCATTTTTGAGCACCTCTCTAGAGAAGACATTGAGAAAGACGTTGAGTTGCTATAGTGTGCTCAGAGAAAGGCAGTGAATCTGATGAAGGTTTCAGAGAACCAGACTTATGAGTAGCAGTTGAGGGAACTGGAGTTGTTCAGTCTAGAGAAGAGGAAGCTGACAAGAGACCTCATTGCTATTTGCAACTACTTGAAAGGAGGTTGTACTGAGGTGGGAATCAATCTCCCAGTATGGCTTGGGAAACTGAGAATCAGCAATTGTCTTAATTATTTTTTAGCTGTAATTTAGGATGCATTTGATGTAAGAAGTGGTGCATATGGATGAGTCAAGTCTCAGGGCCATGGGCATGAGGTGCCATATGGAGTGGACTGCTCCCCTTCTTATTCCAGGCTTTGACTCTGTGCTGCCTGGCATGTCGTGAAGTGGTTTGCATGAACCCTATATAAAGTGTTTTTACATTCTTCTGTATAAAAGACATTGTTGAAAGGCTAGATATCCATAATTTAGAAAAAAAAAATACATATAAAAGCTGTATTGAATACAGAAGCATTTTGTGCTGGGGTAAAAGCATGAAGAACCTCTAGGCAATCAAGCATTTCAAACCCTTAACAAGTGCTGAAAATGTGCAAATGAGTTAGCAGCACCACTGCATTACAAACTGTCAGTCTTCTTAAGGACTGCCAATAAATTAAATCCTAAATTACACTATATAAATATAATAGACTTTCTTGTGTTTCAGCATAGCTTTAAGGTATTAGGTATGAAGTTCAATTTGCATTCATTTTAGAATAAACATGCATGAACCCTCTTGTGATATGAATGATGGCATGACTGGCCATCTTGCAAAAACTAGTGTTGAAGGAATGAGGATAGTTAGCGGGATTTCTCCTCTCCAATGCATGAAACAATGTTATACATAAACACCTGCTTACTTTACAATTTAATCACCTAAGTGTCGATAGTGATGTTAATATTTCAATAAAAATATTTTTTCCCACAGTGCCATTAATGTCATAATCTTATTTACCTATACAAACATCTTTGCACGATTAAAAAAAAATTCCCACTTCCACCACAAATTAGCCTAGTTCATTTTAAGAAGCAATCAGATTAGCTTCCCTATGTCATATCAATTTTAAGGTTTTTTTTGGGTTGTGTATGACTCTGCTGCTATTTTCTCACTCCTACCTCTCCCACTGAAAACCATCCTGAGCTTGTCCTCAAGATGTGCTCTTGCTTGTGGCTTAGTCTTGATCTCTAAGGTTGCTCAGTGATTTGTCTCATTTGTACACATTGTTTTTTCTTCTAGGCAAGATGCAGTAGGAGCAGTCCTCTGTGTAGCTGACCCTTCTGTTTTACAAATGTTCATCATTGGAAATGACAAAGGGGAAGTATCTGGGAGTCCTGGCTGGGCTCGGTGTGGCAGTGGGACACAGCCGTGAAAAAGACAAATGCGATCTTACAGATGTGTCAGGAAAGGCATTTAGAGCAGAGAGAGGGAAATACTGTTTCCCTTATGCAAGGCACTGGTGAGACCTCGCCTAAAGTAGTGAGTATAACCTGGCCGCCTGTGTTCAAAAAACTTAATGAAGGGGATAGAGGGCATGTCATGTAAAAAAAACCTACATCCTTTTAATCTAGCAAGTGGAAGACCAAGAGCAAATACAAATGTATACTCATCAGCATCGCAAAGTTATAATAACTGAAGATAATGCTAGTGTAAACAAACAAACAAAAATCCCAAACCCAAAAACCTAACAACCAGGTAATGAAAACTGTGAAATTAAAGCAGCTCGGTCTAGAGAAGGCAGTCCCTGGAATGAGTTTCCAATCCAGAGACAGTGAAAAATAAAGCAGATTGCTTTTTAGATAGAACACAATACATTTAGGAAGGGATACATGTGCTATCGTGGCATTAGTATCCATACCTCATAGATCTTTCCACTCCTTATGTGCCTCACTAGCATATATGAAGAATCTATAATGGTAATGGAATGGGGGAATGCTTAGCTGAAAAAAATGGTGTGAGGGAGGAAGAGGATGAAGGAGAGCTAAGAAAGTAGGAGAAAAGGACTGTCAAGCAGAAAACACTTGAGTGTTTCTCTGCAGTTGAAAGATGAGCAGATCTCATTGCTTGTCTAAAAAAACTAGTTAAAAAGAATGCAATATATTAATCAAGCTCTAGTGCAGTATATTCCAGCCTGCTTAGACACCCCAGGTTTATACTTCACCAGCTCAGATGGGTGATCTGCTTTCTTTTACATGTCAAAAGTGTTTGAATTTGAAGTGTTTGTTTGTTTGGGTTTTTTTGGTTGTTGGTTTTTTTTTTTTGTTTTGTTTTGGTTTGGTTTGGTTTGGTTTGGTTTGGTTTTTTTCTTTTTGTTTTTTGGTTGGGGATATGGCAGACACTTGGGTTCAGTGGAATATCCAAGGGTGCAGCTACGTAGACTGATGGCTGTACACTGTAAGCAGCAAGGGAAGAGAGGGAAGATGATTTTGACTGCACAGGAAGGAGGCAAAATGATTACAGCTTGAGATAGTTAGTTTACCAACTGCTGCCATGCACTCCTATGAGAGATGTGGATTGAGGACAAGAATTGCTGAGGTCCCTTCACTTGCCACATCAGGAAGACTAGGGGAAAAAGGTACTAAAAGCCAAATTACCGCGCGTGAAACAGGCAGCCTTCTTATACCACGCTTGTATTCTAGATGAGATGTTTCTTGATGGCTAACGAGGGAAAATTCTGATTCTGCCACAAGTATTTGTATATTTAGGGCTAGGCAAGTCTGCAACTAGAAGAATGTGAACATGTATGTACAGTGTTGATGGATCACCATGAGAGTTGTTTTATATCAACTAACATTTCTTTCTTCCCCAGTGAAATAATTATCAGCCATCCTACATAGCTTTCCAAAGAAAATGTGCAATAGTAACAACAGAAGAAAATTGTGAGTTTTGTGTGGCCTCACACCAGCTTTAAGTACAAAAAAAAAAGAATCTGATGGAATTCATGTTAGGTACCTGGAATGGTACCCAACCAGAATGCAGCAGATCAGTAGGGGAACACCCAGATATAATTCAACAAATAGATGGCTGAATTTTCTTATGGAAAGAACTGTCATGAGGCTGACTGTAATTGCCATAGGTGTGGAAAAAAAAAACAATAACCAAAACCAAAAGAAAACCAAAACCCAACAAAACTAAAAGCCAAATGAACAAACCAAAAACAAAACAAAACAAAACAAATAATATCAAAAGACAGGAACTAACAAGCCTCTGTTTTCCTGCATCTGGAATGAACACAACAGAGCACAGACACTTGTGCTTGGTTATTCCTGTGTAAGTTTTCATTGCTCTTGCAATGGTTTATGAGAGGAGACTGCTGAACACTGGAGACTGTCAAGGTCTGGAGAACA
>WBNM01036200.1:0-54269 GCA_013399055.1 Ramphastos sulfuratus | reverse complement strand
TTTTTTTTTTTTAATTTCCTGCCCCACTATTATGTCTCTATTTTTATTCTATAGTTCCTAGTTTTTCTGCAGGAAGAAACAAATTAACAGACAATCCCTATGCACCTTTCCATGCTACTTCTGTTTTGGCAGCTCTCTAGCAATGTAAGCTCTCTCTCTCTCTTCCAGGGTGAAGGGTCCCAGCCTTTGCAGTCATTCCTCATGCAGAAGTTGATCTGCATCTTCTGTTGCTCTTCTGTCAATCTTCTCTAGATCTCTGCCTTTTCTGAGACAAGGGAACTAGCAGTGCACAGTATGTGAAGTGAGGTGAAATGCAATTTTATACAGTGATTCTGTATTTTCTGCTTTGTTGTCATTTACTTTTCCAGTATTTTATTATTTCTTTTACTGCTGCTGAGCCTCAACTAGATGCTTTCATAGAGCATATCAGGTAACAGAGCTCTCCCCTGAGTAGCAGAGATCCCTAAAGAGACCATTACTGCAAGTGAAGTTAGGATTGTTTTCTCTCCCATGTGTGTCACTTTACATTTACCTACGCTGAGTTTCACCTATTTTATTGCCAAGTTTCATAAATACTTTCTGAGATTGACAATTGGCCTTTGCCTTTACTATTTTGTATAACTTCATATCATCAGTAAACTTTGCAGCTCAATGTTCAAACTTAATTTTTAAGGCCACTCATGACCATGGTGTACAGGTGAGGATCCACACAGACCCCTGTAAAACTCCACCAGTACATTATGAGGATCCATGCCAGGGTTCTTTTATTTGTGCCATAGCTGGGATGTTTATTATGCAAGCTAAGTTACTTTACTGACTTTATTTATTTTCTAAGCCCCTAGAATGCTTACTTTAGTTAAAACCCAGAAAATTAACACCGTCCATTACAACATTTTATTCTGTTGTTAAAGATGACAGGACAGAGGAATCCCTCATGGTAATGTTAAAGTTTCCAGTCTATCAATGACAAAATAAAAGAACCACAAATCTCAAAGATAGTTTCCTTAAAAAGGAAAGCAAGCAGAGGAAAAATAACCTCATCATCTGATACCCAGGCAGATAGGAACATAATCACCATAAAGTCTTTGCCATCCATCCTCCCACATGAATGACACAATGTATGGTGGGCTGGTACATGCTCCAGATTCAGTGGAACTTGTGGATACACTTATTGAAAAGAGAAAGCACAACAGCATCTGGCTACTTATCATTCAGGTCATTCCAGTGCAGATTTATCATCTGCTTTAAAAGCATTTAAGGTGCTTAACAAATGCAGAATGCAACAAAAACAAGTCAGGAATTTTCTAGTCTGCAAAATTTTATTAAGCAACAGCTGGACAACTCTTACAACTCCAAGTCATCAAAGAAAAATAGGGCAATCAGTCCATCTCTCAATCATGTAGACAGTAAAGAATTTGGACAAACCACATTTTTATAGGGAAACCAACAATGCTTTCTAGGCACCTCCTGCAGAATCTATTACACAAGATACATAAAAGGAGAGGCAGATCAGGGTAGTTTTAAGTACAATAGAAACCAGGTATCCCATGGTATACTAAGGAGAGGGGGAAAAAAAAGAAAAAAAAAAAAGAAAGAAAACTTGAGATTCAAAACAACGTATTTAAAAAATATTATAGGTATGTAAAAGTACACAAATTGTGTACCAAATTTTCAAAAGCCTTAAGAAAAGCATGCTGGGCTTGCTAGCTTAAAAATGCATGCACCTGCCTGCATGACTGTATGCTCATTAAATAAAAAAAAGAAAAAAAAAATCCAAAACCATGTTCAAAGTTTTAGTACCAAAATAATGCATTTATAAACAAATGCAACTCCCCTTCTTTTTCAGGAAACACTACAGTGCCTTTTCAATCAAATGCATCCTCATGCTATTCCACAACACCATATATTTTATCTACAATTAACGAGATCTTGAACAGACAGACTCTTCCCCAAATGCACGACACACAAAAAGAAAAAGAAGCAACAAATGCAGAAAGAGTGAAACAAGAGGCAACCAAAGACAAAATATGTACCAAGCAAACAAACAAAACATATGGAAAATCAGGAAAGTTCTTAATGAATAGCTTGAAACAACACAGGTAGGAATTCCAAGCCGAGCACTATTCCAATAAAATAGTTGGAACTTGGGTGTCTGCACACTGTTCAAAAATGTTCCAACTTATTAACCTTAATCCACATCTTAAACCACCTACTCAGCCAGTAAGGTAAACGTTCCACAAATAGAAAACATTTGTCAGGATTCAGAATTGCTGAATCGGGTCATGTTTTAACGTTTGTAATGAAGTGAACTGGACAGAGAGGATTAAACTGGAAGGCTTTAATCATATCCTCTAAATTTTTCATTGAGTATTCTGAATATTAGTTGTTTTCAATTTATTTTATCTCAGGTCTCACCAAATCTTGGTGTTTTGATCCTGCATTCAGCTCTGGGTCAGAAAGCCTGTGCATTTGCATAGTGTTCCACCACAATAAATGTGCCTTGAGGAACAAATTTCTCATTACAGGTCCATTCGCAAAATCAAAAGTTGAAGAGTCAAGCTTTTAATTTTCTTAGCAAGCACTGTTTCACTGAAACCTATTTCATTCTTTCATTTGGCTAATTGCTTTTGTCTTAAAAATATTTTTTCTAGATGCAGCAATACTCAAACTGCCCAAGGAAATTATCTTTTGATACACCTTCAGAAATATCAGGCAGCATACAAAGCTAAGTCTTTTAAACTTCTCTGTAGAATTTTTTTAGAAGAAAATTAAACAAACACAAAGATAAAATAATTCACACAGCCCATTGCTCACGAGTAGTAATTAATCTTACTCCTTCAAGAGTGGTGTATGTAAATTCCAATCCTGCAAAGAGGACCTGTAGTGCCTACCTGCAGACTGCTCCTGAGGGTAGCAGGATTTTGCTGATGGAGGATTATGCCTGCCTTGAACGTGGATGGACTTGAAAATGAAAAAATTCACCTTCCAGAATTTTTCCATTTTTGTCAGCAGTATGACAACACTTGGTCTCTTATACTGGGGAAATCATTATGCCAATCTTTAAATAATATAAATGGCTTGCTCCACTGTGTTGGGATCCTAGAAATAAAAGGCAAAATCTGAATGACTACTCTGTGGGTAGGATTCTACTTCTAGCATTCTTTAAAGGAGTTATTAAGAATTAATGACTTAGATGACCCCTATATCAACTCAAGCTATAATGCTTTACAATTTTCTTGAGTGGCTATTTGGGTCATACAAGCCATTCTTTACAATCACAGTAATGGGAAAGCACATTATGGTGGGTTGGATCCTGCTTTCTTACGTATCTTGGTGTAACCATGTACTGAGGCTGGAAGTTTGCCCTCTGTTAGCATGCCACACAAGTGACTCACCTGTTACTAACGTCCAAGTCGGAGTTACCAGTCTGGAGTGGTTTGGGTGCTGCAGAAATGTGCAATTTCCAAACCGTTGCTCTGGGAAACACGTTCTTCAAAGCTAGTGAAAACCTACTGTTTTCTCTCCCCTTTCAAGCAAATCACTTTCTGCACGTGCTGCTCTCTTCATATCAGGATTTAAACTGTTTCTGACAAGTAACAGGGCACCAAGATAAGATAGGATCACGTACACCAGGCTGCAAAAAGCAAATGCACAGAAATTGTCTGAGGCAACAATCAAGCAAACTCTGAAAACTGAAATTTCTGAGAGGGCACTAAAAATACACACCAGGGAAAGCCTGGACCTACAGAAAGTCTAGGCTCAAGGCTTCGGCTAAATCAGGTATCTTCATCTGACACCTGTAGACCTTCGTGTAACTTATTAAAAACAATGAAACAAAACTGGAGAGAAATATGGAACTGCTTTATTTGTGGTTGCATCACAGAAAATGTCTCTGAGACGAACCTCTGTGAAGATTTACCAATATTCAGGCAGCCCATGGCATGTCTTACTGCTGCCTCTGGAACTGAGTCCAAAATGACCATGATAATTAACTTATTTTCCTCTTTCAGCTCCCTCCTTCTCATAGTTACTTAGGGTGTTGCAGAAATGTGACACTGCTGAAACATGATAGTCTCACTGCATCAAACTAAAATTTGCCACTCCATGTATGGTGCACTTCATACCAGAGTTTAAGTATCAATTTCTATCCTCTGTTAGGAGATGTATTTCATGGATATTAGCTGTGTTTTTCCAATAGAATCAGGTTTTCTGTTGGATTCCTTTGCAACCCAACAGAGCAGATTCTGACTTTGAATGGCCACCATGGCCACTAGCTGGCATTGGGGCTTTCTCTGCCTGAAGCTGTTAGAGCCAAACTCCATGGCAGCTTCACACTGCTCTTAGAACAGAAGGATGAGTGGAGGCAAGCCTGCTCCACAAGCTCTCTGATGGAGCATCCTGAAGAAGCAAAGCTGTTGCAGGCAGTGCCATGGCTCAGATCCATCAGCTCTGTGCAGTGGTAGCTAGGATATCCAAAGCACAATGGCTGTGTTGGAATCAGCTGAGCCTAGCTCAAAAGTGTTATTAGTCTGAGCAGAAAAAAAAATGCATTCACTACTACACTTATTGTGCCTCAGCTAGCTTATTCCATGCTTGGATCTCTGCAAAGCACTGAATGATGCCATGGCCAAACCCTAATAAACTATGCAACAAACTTCTTACAAACTGAGCCTCTATCGTTATACCCCCTTTTATCATGTAACCTAATATTTCATATCTCAACAAAAAGCACTACACTAAAGAGGACAGCAAATCAAGCCTTTTATTTTCAAAACTACTCCCAAGTGAAATATACAGTCAGATAAAAAGGAGGAAAACAGTGGAGATAGACAGATTTCTGCAGGTCTCAATGAAGTCATCTACAGTCTTTGTAGTCTACACAGAGTCCTCCATAGCAAACTCTCTGTTCAGCTGCCAAAAAAGTATTTTTGCCTGCCTCCATCATGAAATTTTGCACACTATCCAGCAAAACCAGGCCTTCCTAGATGTATTTTTAACTTATTGCAGCAAAATATACTGCTAGTAAACAATTAATTACAAAGATGCTCTTTGAATATAAATTAAAAAATGTGTATAACTCACTGATACATACTAACAATCCCTTGATCACTTACTATACAACATAAATAATTTGTCTTTGGACATTAACAGGAAATCTGCATTAAATTATCTTTAAAAAACACTCAAAACTCCATGGAAAAAAACAAGAACAAACAAACCCAACCCAAAACAAGAAAAACTTCAAACTCCACAGAAAAACCCAACCAAAAAAACCCCATAAACACCACAATTATTGCACAACCGAAAATTAAAATAATAATAATAATAAAAAAAAACAACCCAGCTTTGGAATAAACCATACTTAACTACCAGAAACTGCTGTATGTAAAAAAAACAAACCAAAACTAGATACTTCTGAACACTTTGCTACATTCTTCCTAGGATAACTTAGTTATCTACAGAAAACTGGTGTTTACTAACAAAATGTAAAAGGTAACATCTATCTTTTGGCTGATTGCAATTGTGATCTCCAGGATTTAAGGGACTATTTTGAGGGGGCTTTTTATTCTCTTTTCCTATATTGCATCTCAATAAAAAATAAAACAACTGTGGCTTTCACTGCTATTTGTGTAGTTTAGGGTCCAGTTGCACACTCAGCTGTTCACATAATTCCCATTCTTTTAACTGAAATTCTACGTATTTGAGAGAATTTTCTCTCTCAAATACAGGATACTCTCTTATGCCATTAAAATCCTCACTTAAAGGGACTTAAATTATTTTCAAAAAGACAGAATTTTATCTTATCATATATAATTTTCTGAACAAGTAAATATAAAGGCTGGTGGAAATAGCATTTATTTTCCTTATTTTTCACAATTATCCTTGTCCTTTGCTGGGGCAGAACCCAGATCTCTTTTTATGCCAAGGCTCTTTGTAAGTGCCATTGGGAGGACACAATCATGACTGTGGCCAATGAAACCAAATTACTAACTCTGCTACTTGCTCTATCAGGTTTCACTTCTTCGTTCTCCATTAACATAGAACTGATTATAATTGGAAAAAAATGGCAATGAACCAAATTAAGAGGAATAATGTTTCCTGGAAAATTAAAGAAACTGCACATAGAAGTCTATTTAGAGTAGATTTTGTTTAGGTAAAATTATTCATGTTGTTGCTACGTAGTAACATTTTTGGTTTCAAACTACAGGTGATGATTCTTCTTCCAGGTACAGACTTCTAACAGGTGACTGAGTGGCCCTTTTCTCAGCAACCAAGCAATGCTGCTGCTCATACAGTGTTCAGTGTGTGCCTGTTATACCCTAATTAGGGTATGACTGCTTAGCAGAGACCTTAAGGCAGGTGAGAACTCTCAGCAGCCAATTTTCCTTGTTGTGTATTGGAATTGGTGGACTGGAAATTCAACTTACTGTCTGTACAGTATAACTCAAAACAGGCAAAGGACTTAATAGTGGTTCCTCCACAAAAATCCAAGGAAAACACTTCTGTTGATTTTAAAGTGACCAGAACCAAATCCACTTTGGTTCCTTTCTTCCACAAACATTACACATACAGACACTCAAACTGCTGAATAAATCATACACGTGAGAAAGAATAAAAATGGGCCCAGAGAACCGATGGAAATGTTAATTAAAGCAGACAATGACCTGATAGATACCAAAGGGAATGTTGTGTTTGACCACTCCTACATGCAAGCAGAAGGTCCTGAGCTTTGGGATAATACAGGCATGGGTACCATCTACTTCTCTCTTCTTCCTTGCTACCTCTGCTGCATCCCTCCAAGAAAACGACCTCGCAGATGGTATGTCGTGGACCTACCCTGAAGGACACTACTTGTGCCTGATCTGCCTCATTATCTCCCTTGGCAACTCTCTGAAACTACCCTCTGACTGTCATTACTGCCTCTGTGCTGTACAGCTCTAGAAGCCCCATCAGAGCTGAAGTTACAAGCTCGCTGCATGTTGGTTAACTTCTACTACAGCAGAATCTTATGTGATATAGTCCTCTAGGATGAATCAAATGCAACACACATCTGCCCTACCATCAGGATCTAAGAAAAGCAAGGACAGAATATCACACCTACTCAAGTTATACTGAATTTTTCAAGTAAGAAGTTAAACTGTAGATGAAAGACAAAGACAAAGCAGACATTGACACTTCGACCAATGTATCTTTCTCATTGTGCCTTTCACTTCAAGAGAGTAACTCCTGAAAGAAATTTCCAGTTACTTTTTGTAATCTAATGCCAAATAATTACAATAGTTTTGGGGTTTGTATATTACTGAGTAAACTACTTCCATATCAAAACATATTATGTAGCAAAACGCAGGCAAGGACAAAAGAGAGAAAACAGGTAAGTATGTGCACAACACATGGACGACTCTGTGCAAACAATCCTGAAATACTCAACAGGTCTGCATGTCCACCAGAAAGAACTGCAAGGAGCTATGCTCCAGTTATTAAGCCTTCCACTGTAACACTCTGTGTGTTGGGTTCCCTGCTCTTAGCTGAGCTATTCTCAAATCAGAGTCACAGACTACTCAAGTAGCAAGGTGATAAAAGGGATGATTCTGTCCAATTTTCCTTCCTCTTTCATCTCATTTGTTCTCCAGCCAGCTATGTTGTCGTTTCCTATATTGAAATTGTTTTCCTGACAAAATTCCTTCTTACGATGACTTGCTACACTTCTGAAACACTGTTGTAGAACTTGATTCATAACAATTGCTATGACTGAACACACTGTGCCTTCCCATTTGCTTGAAAGACTTAATTTATAAAGTGTAAACACATTTAAATGAGGAGCATGTACAGGCATGGCCTCAGAGGTACATCTGGTCACACTGTACCTCTCCCAACTACAGGACAGGTCAGAGAATACTGCTGATCAGGATGAGCCAAGAAGCAATGTTCATTAGTATTTCGTTGCCTATTTTGTCACCTACTGAAAGATTATCCCCAAACCTGGCACGCAAAACTAGCAGACATCAATTTTGTTGACACAGTGCCTTTTTAAACCACCTACTGTAACAACTTTCTTCTGAATGGCACACCATTATTTATAAATTAAATATTGACCTACATAAGCCTCCTTGGAACTTGTGGTGCTCAGTTATTACCAGAGAAGAAACATGTGTCTTCAAGTATTATAGCTTATTTTTTTTTCTTTCTTTTTGTTTTTTTGTTGCTATCACTGATGTAATAGTAGTAGAGGAGGAGGAAAGGACTAGGAGTAGTAGTACAAACTGGACCAGAAAAAAAGTTTATGTTCCCCATTTTAAAAAGAACAGCATGATATAAGGCAGTCTATCAAAAAGAGCAGTCTTTTTTAATCCCCCAATGAGCTTACATCAGCTACTGTAGCAAACACAGCAGAACCACCACAACAAGCCAAAAGTCACACTTCTCCACGTAACACTGAATGGCTCTCAATCCTTTGCTCTTTCTGAGATCCAGGACAATGCTTAAAAAGAAAAAAACCCAAACACCTGAAAACAAACAAACAGATGAACAAAGGAACAAACAAAACAGAAAACAGCCCCCCACCCTCCGCCCATGACTGATTAAGAGTTAATGCCCTTCTGTCGGGCACCAAGAGACTTTTCCAGTTTTACTGTCTTCTTTGCTCCCAGGCACCTCTGCACACCTAAAGCAGGCTGCCTTGACATTTCTGGTCTGCTCTTCATGAGCAGGTTAATATTTTCCACTCTCCAGTCTCTGCTTGTTCATTTGAGGCGTTGAGTCACATTAGCCAGAGCAACAGCAAAGGCTTGCACTGCAGAAAATGGATACTGAAAGTCCAAAATATAAGCATTGCCATCAATCCTTCCAAACTGCATCACCTGGGCAGCAGGGGAAGAAGAGAAGGATAAAGAGAACAAGGTCAGAAAAGGTGAACCACAGAAAAGTAACCAGAGAAGAATAAAAGCGAAATGTTTCTTGCTCCTTGTACAAGCACTTTACCTCCTGAGCTATTATGAATGGGCCTACTCACAGAATGGGGAATAATACCAAAGAAGACTAAGAGCACTGTACTGTTGGTCTGTAGAGAGCATCTGACTGCAATATTTCACTCTGCAGAGTAAACTGAGCTTTAAAATATGCTACACTGTATATAGCACCGGTGTAAGTGGACTGTCACCAATTATTTTGGCAAATGTGGGTTACACCATGCTTCCTGCATGAAAATACCATTCTCTCCCTTGGAGAGATCCTATCATCAGCCCATCATGAAAACTATTTTGTCTTCAAAGAAAGAAGCTTTCAGGGAAGAGGAATAACCAATCTCCTGACTCCAGCACTTCATAGCTGGTATGCTGTTATGTTCTTAGCAGTTCTGTTTTCCTTTGTATAAACTTCACCGGCACATAATTACACTGAGAATAAATTATCAAAGGGGCAGTGGGAGCTGTTTGAAATGTAAAGCAAGGCTACTCAAGTTGTTCATTGTTCTTCCATAGGGAATGTCTGAAGTTTGGCCTATTATTACCGCCTTTTTTGTTCTTTTCATCATAAGCCCAGATTTGCTCCACAGTGAAGAATCTCAAGCTAGAATGGAGGCTGTATGTGAAAGACGAGTCAGGCTTTTTTCCTCCACCAACAAAACCTGCAGCCAGGTGACTTTGCACAGCTGCCACAGGTATGTGTATCTGAAGCCATTTAACTGAAGAAGAAAGGGGTATAAATAGCTCTGATCACTGCCTTTTTAATGAGCTCTTGCTGCAAAAAAAAACCCAAGGGACTACCAGTGGTCATACATGTAGGATAGTTAAGACATCTGCCTTCTAGGTAAAGTCAAAAGGAATTCAGACTTACAGAGATGGCACAGCTGGACAAGGAAATAAACGTGTGGCTCCTGAATTTCAGTTCAGTGTCCTGCTGATTAGTACCACTTAATAGCCTCATTTTGAGGTAATGACATCCTGCTTGAGCCAAGGTGAGAGAGCCTAAAACTAAATGTTTTTTTGACTTTCTGAACTACTCACAGACCACTCTACACAGGGGCAGTTCAGAAGTGACCCAGGAGCACTGTGTTCTGGGAGAAGTGAGTGTCTCCCTCCTCTAGCATTAAGAGCCAGATCCAGAGGCCTGGTAACCCACAAGGGGAAATCTTGGCACAAAAGGAATCTAACTGCCTCTCCATCGCCTCTGCCTTAGCAATCTGTGGCTTGGCTAACCTTTGTGAGCATTGCAAGCAGGAAGCAGTGTTCACTCACTCAGTTGCCATCTACAACCAGACAGTAAATGCAGCTACCATTGGGAAGATCTGTTCCATTCATCTTGAAACCCACCTACCTTCGACAGTAAGAGCCAGTGAGGCTAAAAAAGGCCCTCAATCCCATGTCCAGCTGCAGTAAGACCAAACATACTCTGTACATTTACTTTGCAACTTTATGAATTTCACTTTCCATTCTGAATCAACCACATGGCAAAGCATTTTTTTCACAGAGCAATTAACAAGGGCAGGAGGCACTTGGCTGCGTGAGAAGCAGAGCTTATTTCTGGCACAATTTTCCAACACCCTGGCCCCCACCCTAGCCTGCATGCACCACCCCCTCCTACCTGTCGTCCTTCCAGCTCAATCTGGAAGTTTTTTGCTGACTCCTGGGTCACTCGCCCACCGAAGTCCAGCTGGTAGACTTGTGTAGCCTCGTTCCACAGTGGCTGCTTGTTGGCCATCACGTACACAAAGCCCTGGCTCCCCAGCCTCCCATCTTCCTTCTCACTGGCCTTCCGGCACTTGAATTCATCCAGCTCACTGGCTGTCCTCAAACTCCTTTTGGTTTTCCAACCCTTTTTGCTGCTCTGGCTCTGGTTCATCAGTTCATCCCCGCTGATAAAAAGCTCTGGCTCGCTCTCTGAACTGTCCTGAAACTCGTTTGTTTTGTTTAGCTTCTTGGACTTCAGCTGGTCTTTCTGGCTCTTGACCTTCTTCTTTTCTCTCCCCAGTCGAGGGCTGGATATCAGGGAATTGAAGTCAGTCAGCGTCCTTGCCTCTTTTTTGACCTTGCCCTCAGTGATAGCCTGCATGTTTCCTTCCTCGGCTCGACTGTCTAGGCGCTTCCGGCTCTTCTTGCCAAATTTGTCTGTCCTTTGAGGAACAGGGCTTTCTGTCAAGGACAGCACCTCCTGAAAGGTGTCTGCCGTCTCCACCATTACCTCTGAGCCCACATGACCCTGCAGCTCTGCTGGTGGGGGAGACATCACTGACTTCTCCACCACGAGGAGTGGCTTGGGGGGCAAGGTGGCCTGGGGGTTCTGCACAGGTGGGCAGGTGCTGTAGGAGCTCCACGGGTGCAAGGCGATTGGTGGCAGCTGTAAACTAGAGCAGGCGCTACTTCCTGGATACATGGGTGGCAAAGGGCAATAGGAGAGGTTGGATGGATAACCTGGCTGAAGCACAACTGTGGGCTCCTGCTGTGCAAACTGTGTTGGGGCCAGGGCTTCTTTGGGGGAGCAGGGGGGCTGCATTCCTGGAAGGGGAGGGGCATTGTAGTTTCCTGGGTAAGGTACTCCAACCCCATAATTTGTCTGGAAAGTGGCAGTGGGACTGGTTGGAGATTTTGGGGACACAAATGGCACTCGAGACATATCCAGATGTTGAGCTTGACCAATGATGAGAGGAGTAGGTTTTAGAGGGTTTGGCACTGAGCTCTGAGATGTTCTTTCCTGAGGAACCCATATCTCTTCACTCACCACAGGGTCCCACTGGTAAGGTGGTGGTCGTTTTACAGTGAGGGCAGCCTCTGTCATGGACACAGGTACATGCCGTATTGATTTCTCCACTGGGCAGTGCTGAGAAAGGGCCTCATCCTCTGTGAAGGCAGAGTTGATATAATCTGCTCGGTCACGGGAATTGTCAGGTGGGCTCAGTAAGCTGTAGGATGACTGGGAGGCCAGAGGTGAAGTACTGACAGAGTGAGCAATGACAGAGCTGTGCTGGGAGCCACTCCCTGTGCTCAGATCGGGTCTCATGCCACCAATACTGGAAGTGCTGCTATTAGCATTGGCACTAGTGATGCTTCCCACACCGCCAGCAGTCGTGTTGCTGCTGCTGCCACTACCACTGCTGCTGCATTGGCTGCAGGTGTACAAGGCAGTGGGTACTCTCTGCTGGTACTGTGCTGTCACTGTGTTGCTCTTGGGTTTTGGGGGAAGTTGCAATGTGGCTCTCTGACCATCCACCAGCTGAGCCATCTTCAGGGCTGCCTCCCTGCTGTTCCTTCGCAGAGTTGCATGAATGATACTGCTGTCCAGCCTCTGCGTGATGTTTCTGCCCTGGGACAGCTGGCTGCCAATGTCTGGGTAGGGAGGCGGGTCCCCAGTTGGGATGGAGTAACGGGGGACTGTGAGCCGGTTTAGGGTGGCACTGGCACAGGGCTGCTGCATCTTCTTCTCAGTAGCAGTGATGCGCAGGGTAGCAGAGCTGCCAGGTCCTGGCAAGGTATAGGTGCTCTGGGCACAGAGCATCCTGGTGCGAGGCCGGCACACCTCTTCTACGTTCCCGCTGCTGTCGAATGTTGTTATCCGCTCATACCCCAGGGGTGTCTGGTAGTGCCCTGCTGGGTAGAGGGAGAACTCTCCCTTTTTCAGGCAGAGGTCGAGGGGAGGCTGTGGGAGGCCGGGTGGGGGCTGCAGGGTGGTGGTGGGCGCGGCGGGGATGGTGCCAGGGTAGGGTGGCGGGGGGTTCAACTTATTCAGCGGCAGCTCCTGAGTGGCCCCAAAGACGACGGCGTCCCCTTCCACCAGCTGTGGCCCCGGCCGCGGGGCCTTCGCCTTGGGTGGGGGCTCGTGCTCACGGTCGCTGTGGTCCCGCAGGTCAGCCAGGGCGATGGCAGAGGGTGTGGGCGGCAGCGGGGCAAGGGGCGCTGGGGCGGCACGGCCCAGCTCGCCCCCGGCTAGCGCCCCTGCCCCAGAGCTGGGGAAGCGGCCTGGCGCGACCGGGAACGGCCCCGCCCCTTCACCGCCTACGTCCGCCGGCGGATTGGCCAGCACATCCAGCTGCACGTTCTGATTGGCCAGCAGCGACTGCACCAGGCCGATGCTCTGCGTGGGCGACATAGCCTGGGCTGAGCTGTGGATGGGAGCGATGGGGATGTTGACGGTGCACGGTGGGCTGCTGGCGGGGGCACCGGGAGCGCCGGGCACTGCAATGAACAACACAGTGTGTCACCCACTGTCCCAGGATCCCCTCACACATGATGGCGGTGGCAAGAGCCTGTGCCTTGGGGTTGCCTCAGCCCCAAAGGAGTGAAGGGTTGCGAGCCTTTGCTGACATTGGCAAGCAGCTGGGTAACAGGCACTAAAACAGGGAATGTCTCTGAAGCAATATTTCACATATATCTTTTCAGGACTTGTGGAAGACATGTGGGTTGCTAAAAATGTTTAACGGGAAAATTACAGCACTAACAAATTTCAGAAACTGTGGGAAATTGTGTTTTAAATATAGTTGGGAAAAAAAAAAACAATGCATGTCTTTGCACTTTGTCATTCCACTTTACTTTTGACTTTTTAAACTACCTTTAAAGTACCTGCTATATTTATGTACTTGCTTAAGTGATCTGCTGCATTTGGAAGGACTACTATGAGAGCTCAAAACCAGTGGATCAAATCTTAGAACAAGTAAGTCAGTCTGTCTCCACTGATTCCTATAGTAACAGCTGGTGACCAACTTTAAAGTGACTTCTCAGGAGTGAAACTTGCAACAAAGTATAAAGCTCACTTTCAGCCTACACTATGATTGCCACGGACATTTACAGAGCAAGGAATTTACTTGATAGGTCTCAATTACCATTCACTTATCAGCCAATTTTAACTACTACTACTGAAATCAATAGAATTTCTGCTGAATCAGGACTCATTAGTTTTCAGGGAGGTTTTTTGATAATAAATAACTGAAAGGAAAATCCACTCACAGACCTGTGGCTCTTGCCACGTTTTCCTTGGCCCTAATACAAGGACCACTAACATGGCTTCTTGGCTTCCTCTAGGGCTGCTGCTACCTGATGGTGAGGCATTAAAAAACCCCTGCTGGCTCAGGATGACTCCCAGTACAGTGAGTCAGGTGTTACTGTGCCCTCCTGAACACAGCTTCAAGACAAAGATGAAACGATGCTTCTCAAGCCTGTCCTGATCTCATAGCAGTTATGAGCTTTGATTTGGAAGTTTGTTGTCATCCAAAAAAGAAAAGAAATTAAAAAAAAAAACCCAAACCAAAACAAAAAACAAACCCAAATCACAAAACCAAGCAAAAAAACCCAGCACACCAAAACCCAAAAAAATCATTGAAGTATATCCTGAGTTTAGCAGGTGACAAAGCAACCAATAATTCAAAAATAAGCTTTGGTGTTTTCATTTATCTGAAATAATGGGGAGGATTTCAATTTGTTTCAATGAATTCTAGCACAACCCTTTAATTGCTTTGCACTGCTTACACTCCTTCCTTAAATGGCACTGGCACAATGGCCACTCCTGTAGTTCCAAACACCTGTAACCTCGCAACAGGAATGCTTCAACAATGCGAAAATTCTGAAAATGCATGAATTAATTTTCTTATCTATTATTTGTTAATTGTATCAACAACATATTTCTTTTCTTTTGATTGGAGGAAGTCTTGAGTACTTAACAGCCTTTTTACCCAACACATTCACATCACTTGGTGGTTCCCTGCACTCCTTGAATCTTCTGCTACCTTAAAACTCAGTGAAATGTGAAATTCTTCCTGATCACCCTTGTTTTCAGATTACTTTACGATTTTAGTCTCTGTGTAAGACTTGGTATTGATAAAAGATTAATCTAAGTGGATATTTATCATTTCTCAAAAGGAAACTGAATTTTACAGGAAGCTGCCCTCTAACCCATGCTCCTATCAGCAGGTTGTGCTTTGCTGCTGTCAGGTCATGAGAATGACTCTTGGGTTGCTGGCACATTACAATTCTGTCCTACAAAGATGCAGAATGTAAAGCTTTGGTCTACAGAGAATTCTTAGCAATCCAAACAGAAGATGATTAATTTTCCAATGAAATTGAATCTCAGCAGCTCTATACAGATTATATTTTTCACATATTTTAGAAAGCAATGTCTGCAGTACATACGAGCCTTATTCTAATTCAGTTGTAAGGGACACATCAGACTAAGAGATTTTGATTTGTGTGTTTTTCAGACTGGGCTAGAAGCACATAGGATCTGACCTCCATCTATCTTAAGCCATAACATGGCAGACCTCCAGCTCTTCCTTACCTGGTAAATCATCTTCATCTTCACTGAAAACATTTGGATTGAAGACAGGTAGGTTAATGTAGTCCATTGAAATTTTCCGTACTTCTGGGAGATATATTGTCATCTGCCTGGGCTGCAGATGCAGCAAACTGGTTTTATATATTACTGGAGAAAAAGTGTAACAAGAAATAATTTAAAAATTGTTGCACAAAGAGCATCTCAAACTAAGAAAGAATCACTTCAAAGCAGACAGAAGGGCTATAGCTATTCTTATTTAATGTATTAATGATCAAATGCAAGTATGGGCCATTCTTAGACAAGTCTGCATAAATGGAATAAAAGAAATTGCTACTTTCACATATTTCTCTTTAAATAGAAGCAGCATCTCTGTAGTTAAATAATCTGTAGAAATAATGAATCACATCATCTTGTATTCACATCTGTTTTTATGGAAGGAAAATATTTTTTCCCTTCTACTTTTAGAATTCTTCACTGCAAGATGTTATCAACTTATATGAGTTTAGAGGAAAACTGGAAAGCTCTCAGTAAGGAAATCTGTTGAGGGTTGCTATATACAAGGAACCTCTTTGCTGGCTCAGGAAGTCCCTGGGACCCAAACCACTGGAGACTGGGAGAACATCTTAAGGAAATATCACTACACACTTACTCCGCACTTAAATTCTTCCTTGCCTATCTGTCAATGACAAAGAGAGAACTAGTTCTAGAACGACTTCTGGCCTTACCCAGTAGAGATTCTTACACTATCTTTTGACAGTAACTGCAATTGCAAGTATCAGAAAGTTGTAAATTGCTTTTTAAAAAAAGTGGCTGTAACAAACCTAAGGGTTTCCATAACACTTCATTCAGTAGAGGGTGTCACTGCCTTATAGCAGTGGTTGTCCGTGGGGTGACAACAGTCCGAGAGGACAACCATTGCCTGGAGGCTAAGCCAGATAAAGTCCTCTCCCCAGAAGCTGGGACTCCATGTCTTGTCTAATAGTAGTCGATATAGCCTCAAAAAGTATCTAACTAATTCTGCACCCGGGGCATCATTATGTAGCCCTGACCTAACTATATAGTGCAACACAGAGAAAAAACACTTCCAAAGAGCTCATAAAAATCCTGTATTGCATTATTATTTCAATGCAGGACTCAGCATTGAAATAGGTGGTACCCTGCTCTTTACTTAACAGTAAAGAGAAACACTAACTTTCCAACAGATAGAACCAGCCTACCTAGGAAAAGGTCAAGAGAATGGACAACTGCAACTTCTAACGAAGGCTACCAGTTTACTGATGATCCAGCAAGACAGCCATATGATAAAGCTATGCACTTACTTGAAGAATCTCGAGCATGATGCTGTAAGAGCTATTTTAACATTACTTTGGTATAGTAAGTAGCTAAATGACTGTAAAAATCTGATTTAAAAAATATTTGTATTAGAATGACTTAAAACCTATGCTTTTTATAAGTCTTCTTGCAAATATTTTTATTCATTTGGATTTTTTTCAAATGAACTGTAGAAGTAAAGGTCTGAGCTTGACTGTTAATTAATCATTTTATGACAATTGAAACTTTCAATATTTTATTGATCATCTTATTAATGTATTTTTAGCTTTTAGTTACTGTGAATTTTGTAAAATATAATTCCTACTGTCTACAGAAAATAAGTGGTTTGTTAAAGAAGCCTTTTGATCATTTAAAAAGGATCACATGGCATAAGTGTGTTTCTTAGAAAGAGTTTGACATGCAAAGAATAAATAGTTTACTTTTACCTGCACCAAGGTTAGTTGGTAGGAAAGCAGCCAGACCCACAATTTTAAATTTGGTTCCCCAGATATTAGATGTGACCTGAGCAAGGTAGTTGTGCTGCAAAGCAAAACCAAGATTATTTCACCTAATAACATCTGTATCAAGCACTAATTAAAAACAAAACAAAAAAAACCCACAAAACCAACCAAACAAAAAAACCCAAAGAAACTGCAATCAAGCTACTGCAAGTGATAACACAACTTCAGCTTCTCTTGGTTTTATTTTATTAAAACAGCCTAATGTGCCTTTGTAGCAACTGTTATATTCAGTCTTTAAGAAGTCTCATTTTGATACCTGAACACCATCAGAAATGGTGTATACAACACTCAGATTGACTGATTAAAGCTGACGAAGAACATGATAGCTGCTTAGTGAGAAAAGGTCTATTTTCAAATGCTTGCTTATCCTGCACAACAACAACAACATGGCTATTCATATTTTGAAAATGTAATACTGCCTGCCTTTTGGTTCTATGCTTACAAATCACTTTATAGAACAATAAATGAGACAGAAATTAATGACTTATAACAATGAACATATTTTGCATGGAGCTTCCAAAGCAGCTTCCCATACCACTGCTTCCATGGTGGTCAAATTATGGGTCTGAAAGATCAAGAGAGTTTCTCAAAGACCAGTGCTCTCAATATCAGAGGCAGGGTCTAACCTCTGATCTCCCATCCTGTTTAAAGGACTTTAGGTCCTGTCTACCACTGGTGTGTAACTGATCTAGAATGTTTCAATATAAAGGAAAAGAGAATTAACAGAAGAGAAAAAGTCAGCTGAAACAAAACAGAACAAAAGGAATGGTATTAATAAAATACATAACCCAGAGAGTTCCACAGACTGCTAAGTGTCATTTACTCACAAGGCACGAATACCACGAAGAGCACAAAGTGCTAATTCCTTGCCTGCCTTCCAGTTAAGGCAGTTCCATGTTAATTATGAAACAGAGAACATGTGACCCTCTGAAGCAAGCCTTTCCTTCTCTCTGCAATCTCTAACAAAACAGAGAACTATGGTGGTATTAAGACAGCTCTGAGAAACTGATGAAGCATTTTCACATACACTTCTAGACAGCCAATATCTCCTAGAACAAAACCTCTCACATAGATGCACGTTGACAGAAGCTGTGGTGCCAGAATTTATCAAACAACACTTGATATTCATTAACACTTGCAAACACTAACACTAAACTGGAAGATGCAATTCTCTAGTTGTTCCATCTAGTCACTGTAATTGAATGAAAAGAAAATTATTGATGATTATTTGATCTATATCATAACTTGTTGCCACTGGAAGGAAAAGCATTGCACTCAGGTCTGGTAACAATATTCACAATACCTGAGTAATATCTTCTAAAGGAAACTCTCTTCGGGTTAGGCTTGGCGAACCAATAGAAGGTTTCCTTATTGGTAATCTTGGCGATCTTGATATCTCCTGTGCAGCTCGTGACATCTTTGGAGATTTGCGAGCTTCTATATTGATTCTGCATGGAACGATTAATTAGAAACTTCAACAGGCATGCAAAAATGCACAAAAATCACACCTTTGAATGTAAAGAAGCAATGCAGACAACTAGTACAATGCCCTCTAAGTGACTCCTAAAGACTGCAGATTCTACAGGATGGAGAGTTACAGGTCAAATGTAAAGATATATAAGGCCTGACACACTTGGGAGTAACTTTAACCAGATGCTTTCTGATTCATTTAACAAAGCTTACAGCAATTCTGACAGATACAATATATCCTGCACTAATCCATGAAAAGGTGTAGGGCTCACCTATCTCAGCTATGTAGACTTCAAGCAAAGCCTCCAGAAATGAAAACATGACACCTCAGCTGGCAGATCTCTGTTACTGCAGCAAACTAAGGCTCCACACACTTTGCCAGTTCTCTAAGCCAAAAGTTATTCCTACCTCCCACTATACAAAAGAGGTCATGATTAAGCGATAACGCACCTGAAAAAGCTCACTGGTAGAAAAAATAATTAACGAAAGTTTAATTTCAAAAGTACAGTCTTAGTACTTTTGAAATTAAAACCAGTGATGGAGGATAGCTGATTTCCCTGCACTGTTTCAGTTTTAGGCTCAGGAACTGTTGGGCCTTTTGTCAAGTACTACAGAAATACTTGCTCATGTATAAAGGGATGCATTTGCTTTGCGTCACACTAGGACAAGCTCCCAATGCAAGATCTTTGACAAAGAGTCAGCTGCAGCTAGGAGGCATCAACTCCGTAACATAAAGCTGGCAGAGAGATGTCAAGAAGCAACACAGACATCAGTGAAGCTCTGTGTAGGTTCAGGGTTCTGTCTATGTACATAATGACCATAATGAATAGTTGGCAGGAAAGCAATTGCATGAATAATAAGCTTGTCAGCCTGCTGTTTAGAAGGATCTGTTTGTGGGGCTTTCCTTGCAAGCTAACCACAGCAGTAGTACCACCTATGCCAGGATCTATGCCACCTATGCACAGACTTGTGAATTTGAAAATACACCTGAGGAAATAAAAGCTTTAACTAGACCAGGAACCCTAAGCAAAGAAGAGGTAGAAACACAGATTATCTGAAGGACAAAGTATATCCTATGGGAACAAGAATTTACGTTTGGCAGAGGCAGTGGTGGGAGAGTTTCCTTTGAGCCTGATTGGGGAGAACTGGTGCCCTATTGTTTCTCACTAAGTTTTTCCTTAGAACCTTCCCCAAAGTCCACCTCAACATCAGTCTCCGAGATCACCCCAGAACTACGGACTGTAGAGCACTCCACTCCTCCAGAAGCCTTATGAGTCTGCCCAAAGGAGTTGGCTGTTAATTTTATGAGGTGTCAAGACAGTGTTTAAAAAAAAAAGAAGAAAACCTGGGGAAAAAGAAGAAAATATATCCAAGAAACTATTACCTGGGGAGTTTGGGTGATTTGCTAGCCCGACTGATTTTGGGAGATTTCTTTGCTGCCCAGTCATCACTCAGTTCAATGTCACTGGAGTCTGAGCAGTTGCAGCTGTCGATGACAGTCGAAATCAAGCTGTTTCCATAGATTTCATCTATCAAGTCAGGCCCCAGAAAATGTAAGTAACACTTCGGAAAACTTTTATCAATTACAACTATCAGTCATCAGAAACATAAATCCAGTCCACAGGCAGCAGCTGAGATAAAATCGTGCAGAGAAAATTAACCATTCTTTCATCCTGCCTAGCATAAGCTCCACATTTCTAATGGTTCAAACTCAAGTGAACATGGCTCAGATGGGTGAATAGCATTCAATCAACTACAAAATTGAGACTAAATAATATTTTCTGCTAATTATCAACCTATTCCTCACTATTCAAAGTACAAGAAGTTCCATTTTGCAAAACAGAGATAGCATGGTATACTTTCAGAGGCCTGAGCCAAGGTCACGCTAAAGGTTTTTTTTGTATCAGAAAAAACCTACAAGATGTCACCTTTCATGTTGCATATACAGATAATCTTTAACTCTTTAAAAGCTAATATGTAAAGTATTTCTAAATAATTGTTTATGTAGGGCAACAATTCCATTCTACCTGCTTTTCCATCTGTTTTAGGATCCATGATGACAAATTCTGGCCGCAGCTTGCTGATACGACGTCCTTTCAGGATAGGCACCAGTCCCCCAAGGTACTCAAGGTACAGAGTATAACATGGACCACCAACCTCTGGGTCATCTTCTGTCCGCTTCATTGTGCAGTGAAGCCGTTCATTGCCAGCTGTTGGGTAGCTGACAAAATCTCTCATATTGTTTGGATCTGGGATAGGAGGCTTAATTAAATGGAGAAAGGAAAGAGAAAGTTTATAGGTTATTGGGGTGGGGTTCTTTTGGGTTTTTGTCTGTTTTCTGTTGTGAACTTTGAAGACTGAAGAGTTAGGTTACAGCAAGGCATTTATTCTTCTCTGGCAAACAAAATGTTTCACAGTCACACAAATTCCCCTGATTAGCAGTACTCAAATGGAAGTGTGTTGAATCATTATTTTACAGGCACAATTCATTCTTGTTTAAGCTGGGCCAACACCACTAATTTTGAAATAGTTATTCTAGCTCTGCATTGTTTTAACAAGGAGCTGAAACTGGCTCATAAAAAATGGTGTAACACACACAAAAAAATCTGTAACAGAAAACATATGGTTGTGTGTAGGCTATTGACCAGCTAATGCACTGCTTTACAGGGTGAGATATAGAGTTTGGAAATCCTGAGATGTGACTGAGGGCAAGACCATGAAACTAAGAAGTTAAGCAGACAGTGCAGGAAAAGGTGTAATATCTATTTCACTTTTCTATAGCACTGTAGGAGCAGTAAGGTTACAAGAACTTACTGTCGGTAGAAATATTTGGGCAGCCACAGGTCTTAAGCAGAACTTTCCTGGCAATCTAAGGACTCATGTAACAAGTAGGAAGGCAACAGGCTTTATCGCTGTCAATTTCTCCTACAAATGTGACATAGTACTATCAGCAGCGTAAGCTTCTTCAGGAGCCTTTGTGAATCATCAGCATATTTCATCTTCGGAATATCCTTGGAAAGGCCACCCCCATGGAATAATACAGATAAGCATGTGCAAGCATTCTTTTCAGATTTTAACAGGCACTAAATAGATCAGTGGGCTCTTGAAGAGGACAGGAATCACCTTTAAGCAAGCTTTTAAAACTGTAATGATGGTAATTACAGTATCTTATAATTTATCTATTGTCACTTAGAAGCACCATGGGGAGGAAATCAAGCAATCTTTTCCTCACAGATGCACACATTTCTTTCCTTTTACCTTGATTGTTGGAATAAAGGCAGTGGTGAGGTACGAGCAGAGCCGAGGGGGCAGGGTCAGTTTGCTGATATCCTTGTCATCCCGCAGACAGCTAGCAATGGTCTGTTGGCACAGCAGCTGCAGACTGGAGACCCTGTGCTCCACTCTGACAACGTATAATGCAGGTCCAGAAGCCATCAGCAGGCGCGAATCTCTGTGACCCCAACAGATTGAGATAATGGGGCGCTGCATGAAGAGGAAAGGGACACAACTTTAAAAGTGCCTGTACTTTCTTCTAAGACAGTTGCACAGCAAAGAGTCACAAATTCAGCACTGATTATGTTAACCTAAGTCTTCCAGAAACTAAAAGTGCATGCTATTGCCCCAAAAAAGGGAGAAGAATGTGAACAGCTGAAATTCTCCTACAGATAGGATAAATTACTTTAAAGTCATACAGTCTTTAAAAGGAGGATCTTTTGATGCTGTGTCTTAGATGAATTTTTTCAGTGATCTATCAATCCTCGCTCGCTGGCAATGGCTCACATTTTACAATTGGAAAGATAAATTACATGTCTAGAGATACTTAGTAAACTAGTAGACAAAACCCAATTAGCTTTCTTGTCTTACACTGTGTTTACTGCTGCACAGTGTTTCTTTTGAACTGTTGGCAGAGGATGTGAACTGTGAAAGAGTACCAGGAATAAAAGAGAGAATGGCCTTTTGTCTTCTGCTTGTCTACACTCCGAAGTGTCTCAACTCATGACAGCAAAACCAGAAAGAGACAGAGGCAGCTGGTACTAACTGTCAAAACATGAAGCAGGACAACAATAAACAACTCAAATGCTGCTTTGGACATTATTCCCTGCTGCATGAACAATGTTCATGTGAGACTACTGAGTTGTGCTTGCAGGGAGCTCTCTAAACTCTCCTCTAAACTCTGATTTCTCATGTAAAGCACCAGTCTGTTGTGATTTCTCACAGTCTTGTCATTACTTTTAACCTTTGTGACTCTTAGCTACATCTGTCATCTCTTGCTTTCTGTATTACAAAACATCTGTATTTGCATATATACAGATACTGCAGGGAATTTCAATAGGGTAGCTGCTATCTCTATACAAATAAACAACACAGAGTAAAGAAACTCTCATTCCACAAATAGTATTATTCAGCAGGTTGCAATCAGCAAACCACAAAAGGTTTACTCCTTCCTATGAAGGGTTTTCTCCTTTTCACAGTCCATGACACTAAAAAATATAAGCAAACTTATTTTTAATCTAATTTCTGAACTCTATTTTCTGAAAGATCATGGTCTCTTTGGAGTAGTTTCACTCTTCACAAGATGCTCCAAACAAGAATTAACTATACAGAAAATAAGAGTCAAGGCACCATCAGTAATCACTTTTATACACTCCTTTCTATTAATATGATACCCAGATAGCTGGATTAGATCAGCCTAGAAATTACTATTCTAATATGGGGAAAAAAAGATTTCCCTACAGTTACAAATTCAAGATCTTTAAAGGTGAGAGACTGGGACGAGCAGAATGAACTCGCACATCACTGTATCAATGTCAGTCACCAAGATAAAGGGTTGGACAAAACAATTTTTGCAAATAAAAGATCTTCTCTGCCTTGTCAGCTTATTCAATATTTAAATTTCAAGTAAAATACTGATTTTAAAGTGTGAGGAATGGAGAAGGCTCATTTTCTCATTACACCATACACACTTCCATGGAGGCACAAACCTTCAGACTGACTGATATGCAAATGGAAAGCAGCAATATGTGAACCTTGTGATTTTCACAGTAATTGCTAGAGGCGTTTTGTAGTGGAGAACTTCAAAAGAATTGAGAAATGCTTTGTGTACCATCAATAATTATTACATGGCTTGTCATAGCTACAAGCTATGGGACAGAGCCTTATATTTCATGAGAGATAACGTAAAGTGTCCCTTACTGTTATTTTTCATGGTTTGAGAGTGTCTCAGCCCTCCTACTGTCTGGCAGTAAATGAGATGGTTCAAGCTGTGTGTAAAATAAATGCAACTGAAAAGGTACTAACACAAGTTAAGTACCTGCCACATCTACTGTAATGGTCAGAACTGCCTAAGAGATTGTTGTTGTGGGATCCAAACCACATCCTTCTGTTCACCTCCCCTCAACTAAATCTCACCTATAAATACTGTGAAGGAACAAACAAGCATGTGACTTAGCAGGCAAATGTTTATTTACTAGATAGAATTTAATGCCAGAAGAGAAGTTTAATATTCCAGCTACCATAATTCAATAGAACCCACTCAGATAGCCCTACCATGAAGTCTAGCATTGCAGCTATTATAACCCAAGATATCACACCCAGACAGGTCTGTTATTCCAAAGAGAGTCAGACGAAACCCCTTCTTTCCCCAGGTTACCACCGCATGCAGAGTACAGCAGAGATGCAGACAGAAACAACACAAGAACCTCTGCAACCTTAAACATATTCCCAAGGAAAACGTTTTTTTGGAACCTTTGAAATGCTGGGAGGGACCCTCTGGCAACACAGAACTGTGGAGCTGGGCAAGTGTAGAAAGTCAGAAGGTAAAAGACTTTGGCTCACTGCATGATTTATCCACAGTTCAACTACCTTCTAAATTTCTGGATCCCTGATTCACTTCTACTCCATTTATGTATTTTAATGTAAACAATATGTGAGCGGGTGCATGTTTAAATACATCCACACCCACACAATACCTACCAGTGTTGTACTGTTTGCAAATCATGACATTACTACTCCTACATTTGTACATTTAGTCTCCCAACACACCTCATGTTTTAATCTTAATATTTTCAATCTTACCAAAGAGCTCTTGTAGCATAATGGTTTGTCTTTGCTTACTGGTTCACCAGACACACCTTGCCTTCCTTTCCTACAGAATGGCCAGTCCTCCAGTCCTCCTCGAGCTTAATATTTAGCAACACTTTATTTACAGTGAAGAGCTAAGATTTAAGATGAGGTTCATGGAAAATTAGCCTGTCATTAAGACAGGGAGAAATAAAGATCAACCAAATGCTAGTTGTGACCTGACCTTTAAATGCAATGCTCCAATGATATCTTTCAATAATTACACTTCTCAGTCTTTCTCTTGAAGGACAAGGGGTATGAATCAATTACAGCAGCAAGTTAGTAATCAGTTGGCCAGGTTTTCCTTCCTGACTATGGTAAGAAGAAACAATTGAACTCCAATGTCCAATATAAAAAGCACTGCTCCTCACAAAGCATCCATTTATTTGCAGTGTTACAGCATAAAAAGGAAAGAAGTTGTTGATACAGATATTGCACCTGTTGGTTGTATCAAATCACCTCTTTGTTATTTTCCTGCCTCAGCAGTGCCTCCAGGAGGATCTGCTCCATGATCTTACTGGCACAGAGGTGATTCTGACTGGCCTATAGTTCCCTGGATCTTCCTTATTTCCCTTTTTGAAAATGGGGTTTAAGTTTCTCCTTTTCCAGTCAGTGGGGACTTCACCAGACTGCCATGACTTTTGGAATATAATAGAGAGTGGTTTAGTGACCTCGTCCACCAATTCCCTCAGTACCTGTGGGTGTATCTCATCAGGTCCCATAGACTCGTACACTCTCTAGTTCTGCAGATGAACCTGATCTTCACTCACAATGGGCAGTTCTTTCTTCAAGCCTCTGCCATTATCTTCTGTGACTTGAGGAGTGTGGCTGGAGCCCTTGCCGATGAACACTAAGGTAAAGAAGTAATTGAGAACCTTCTCTAGGTCACTTGTCACCGGTTCTCCCATTTCCTTTCTGAATGGCCCCACACCTTCCCTAGTCTTCCTTTTGCCATTAATAAACTTACAGAAACATCTGCTGTTACCCTTGATTTCCCTGGCTAGATTTCATTCTAACTGAGCTTTAGCCTTTTCAACCAGGTCTCTTGCTGCTCAGCTTTCTTATATGACCCCCACTCTGGCTGTCCTTTCTTCCACTCCTTACAGTTTCTTTTTGTGTGAGAGTGTGTCTAGGAGCTCTTTACTCATCCAGGCAGATCTCCTAACATTCTTTCCTAACTTTCTCTTTGTCTGTGTACTTTGCTTCTGGACACAAAGAAGGTCATCCTTGAACACGAATCAGCTGTCCTCAGATCCCCTTTCCCTCTAAGGCTTTGTCCCATGACTGAAAACACATCTCAAAAATGACTGAAAACAGGTCTCAAAAGGTGGCCAACAAGGAGCTCTTTTGCCTTTTGTTTTCCAGAGTGCGCTTGAATGTCAACTATATTTACTTTAATCTGTATCCCCAGATGGGATGTCAACTTGTCTCAGGAAAGCACATGAGAATGGATACTCCTGCTCAAGCTCAAGCTCTGTGGTTACTTCTTATCAGTCACTCATCTCTCTCTCTTACAGAGGAGAACATAATTTTATATACCTTTCCTCACTTGTAGGCAGTTCAGTCAGTGAAAACATTGTTTATCCCGATTCTTGCTGTCTCCTTTGAGCTGAGAAATCTTGAGCCATGGGGCCTTGCCTGCTGCTTGCACTAATCCCTTGTTTGCTGGCATTTGAAGTCCCACTGGTAATGAAACAAAGATGGTATTTCTGGGCAGAAAGCCCAGCAACAAGCAGGATTTTTCCCAGGAGAAAGAATCCAACTGCTAAATAGTATCTAGTAATAGTTGCTTGCTTGCTCTCACTGCACACTGCTGATGTGGAGACACAGAGTTTTCCCTCTGATTTTCTCAGAGAAAAGCTGGAAGGTGCAATGGCTTCAGGATCCACTCAGCTTTTGTGAACTCTGTGTGCACATCTCCACACTGATGCAACATTTGTGGATGGCTGCTGGATAGTAATGCAACTTCTTCATTCTTTTGTTCCCCAAATTGACAGTGGGAATAATATTAACAAGTAAGAATTGACGGTGATAAAAGCAATAAAGCAATAAAGATTATAGGTCAGACACTGCTGTGGTCTTATATAATTTTTTATGTAGCATGTATGCAGATGTTTCTTATATTGTCTCTGATTCTACATGGTTTTGGTGTTTTGGGTTTTTTTTAAGATTTCAGTACAATTATGAGATACCATTTTAGCATAAAAAGTTTTGCTTAGAAAAGTGTCTCCACTTTCCAGTCCTGATAACAATTGATTTCTGCAGCAGTCAGAGATTATCTTATGGCCTACATAGAAAATGCCAATATATCAACACACTGATATTCCAAAGGATGTTTCACCAGCTGGTCCTAACCATTGCTCTTTCTGAAAGATGACAAACTCTTCTTGAAGCTTTTTTGTCAACCAATAAAAGCTGATTAGGATTAATTTCAGGTGAAATAAATAAAAGGCAATGTTAATTCAGCAGCATCAAACCTGAACACTGTGAAATAAATGAAGATGAAGAAAGAGAGGTCAGCTCAGATGGGTAACGTAAAAGGCATCCTCTTCTCTCAAAGCCTTTTGATCTGCATTTAACCTAGAACTGCACCTTCCAACTCAGGCCTTAATAAAATACCAGGTTTCTGCACAACCACACCATCTTAAATCTGTCTATTCAGATGCCAAGACATTTCTAGCAGAGAAACAGTTCATGAAATGCTGTGAAAGCTGCTGCTAGCAGTAGCAGATTTAGAGCAAGTGAGTCTTCTTCTCAAATCTCTCCCATAAAGATTAAGCCTTTGGTACACCACTTTGAACTGGGGTTTACAAATATTACACTGATAAAAATGTGACTACAGTTTTTCTGTATCTAATTTTGTTGTGCATACAACTGATTCTGGAACATATAGGCCTTGATTTACTCTTATCATTCATTGCACTTAATCTGCTCTTACACTGGCTACACAGTGGTATAAATCATAAACTAATGTAAATTTACTGTAGAATTATGGGTGTATACAGAAGATCAGCATCAGGATTTAAAAAAAATACATGTTCTTGTTACCTTGGTTCTCTCTGGACATATTAAAAAAGATTATAAAAAAATCAAGGAAACAAACAAAATATAAGCCACAACTTCAAACTATGAGAAAAAAATTGAAGGTTTCTTAAAATCAGCAGTTAGTTTTGAAGTGATCCTCTAAGAAAATACGAAGCAGCTGTATCTACTCAGAAGTGACAGTGGTATGGCTAGATGATATAATTAAGACCTGCCTGCACATGGATAAATTCTGATGTGATGGTTGCAGCACTTCTAGTAAAGAACTTTAGCAAGACTGTAAATCAGTCTTGAATATTCTCATCTCTGCTTGGTACCTGGAAAAGATTGTGAGTACTTCACAAACAATGTAAGAAATTAACATTCTTTTAATTAAAAGATTACAGCCAGTAGGGCATCCTCTTGTTATAATCGAATTTTTAGATGTAGAAAATGCAGGACTGGGGAAAAAAAACCTGCCAACTGAAAGAACTGGGCATATTTTTGGTACCCTAGGGTCATGTTCATATACACAACAGTGAGTGTAATAAGCCCTAAGTTTTGCAAAAATTGATAGTGTATTTTGGAATAGCTATCAGCTGATCAACATCCCATATGTTCTTTGTATAGAATAAATAAAAATTATCGACCCTTTGGAAACACAATATGGACCCAGAACTGCTTCTAAGAAGACAGAAGTCTGGTGTGACTTTCTGAAACCCCTTCTTAAACATTTTCATAATTCTCTCAAGGTTCAAAACAGTTTCATTCTATGTAGCAGAAGCCAAATTCTTACTGATATTTTTTTCAGCTCTTTCCACTATATTCTGCAAACACACTCCTGCAGCATGGTCATGACAGCAGGCTGCAGCCACATAACAAGGAACACAAGTGTCTGCTACACTATGCTAACTACTACTCTGTTTATGTGTGATATTTCTCATGCAAAGCTACTGCATTAATTTGGATATTTCTAAACAAATGTGACTTCCTGATCATCTAGGGTTTTATAGTCAGCAAGCTAAGTTTATGAAATATAAAATCCTACATTGAAGGCAAGAGTTTAAGAGTTAATCAAGTGAGAGAGAGGATGCCCAACCCATACTAAAGCTGGAGAAGCTGACATAGAAAACACTTTGAAAGGATCCATGACAGCAGTCATCATCAAAATGAGTAACTTGCAGTACCGAAAGCTATTCTACTTTGGGGTTTGTGGTGACTTCACATTAGATAACATTCCAGCCAAGCTGAGTATAAATCCTACATCAGTTTCAGGCCAAGCATGCTGTAAACATAAACTCTCTTGTTTCTTGAATATCCTACCAAGGACAGGACAGACAACAGAAACAAAACCACTTCAATATATTATGCTAATAATTTTTTTTTATGTCTGATTTATCAAAGAACTGGGACAGAGGACCACATGAAAGATCAGTTTTGCACCTGTAATCCACTAGTTTTTGTTTGTTGCTGCATTACTTTTTTGACCTTTATATTCAGAACAATGTTCATTTAGAATAAATACACTTTTCCAGTCACACGTTTGCTTTCTTTAAAAGAAGCTGTTTTAGCAGAAAAGTTTGATTTTTTTTTTATATTTTTAAAATTATTTTCTTCAATTGCCAGTGTTGAATTTTATAAAATCCCATTCTAAGACTGACCGTCATGGTACAGAGAACTAATTAATTTACTTTGACGAATTTGCCATCAGACAAATTCCTGGGACGACTGACTCACTGTTTCATCTTTGCATATAATACATATTTGGAGTGTAGAGGCACAAAAGTTACCAGTAATTTTGTTGCAAGGGTGGTATTTTATCTAGTTATGGTGGTAAACCAAATACTTAGGACTGATCTAGCACACCTGCCATTTAGTTGGTAATACTACTAGACCAGCATTCAAATACACAGAAGCATAATGTTGTTCACATGAGCTGATAAAGGTGTCCTTCTGAAAGACCCTTCACTTCCTCCTGCATCTGAGTAAATATGAATTTAAATGCACTAAATAAAGAGAATAAACACCACCTAGTAAGAGGAGCAGCTCTAATTTTAGGCAGGTTTATGCACACGGTTCTTAAATAAAAATAAATGTATCAGTTTGAATGTTACTTTCACCCTGGTTTCTCAAGGAAATGAGATTCCATGATTGTGATGTTCCCTGCTCTTGCTACCCCTCCTTCACTTCCAGCCTGGTTTAGTTTCTAAAGCTGTTGGCTTTTCATCAAAAGTTGAAAACAGGGGAAGAAATCTTCATGATATTAAAATGCTGCAACTCCAGTGAAAATTAGCAGCTGGAAGGAACAGAGAGGCTCATGTTAGTATTTTCATTATGACACAGCAGTTACCTGTTCAGCTGCCCTATAAGTACTCATATAATGGCAGAATAATTAGCCCTCATGTCAGCCATAAAATGTTGTTTTTCCCAGCTAATTAAGTGGAGGAGAAAAGAGAAGAACTGAAAATACGAAAAGTTGAAGCTATATAGGGAGGACTAAATGAGATGAAAGTATTTAAATGAAGGAGACTTTGAAGTTACTGGGAACACAGCATTAAGAGAAGATCCTGCACACACTCACATCTTAACGCAACCTGACACCATCAGTTCCGATGCTCAAACCACAATTTCACAGCTTGACACCAGTGTTACACTGGGTTCCACAGCTAAAGCAGACATACTGAAGCAACAGAACAAAGTTTGCTTTTTACCTGGTCTGGGAATAAGCAACATTGGTATAAGCATGTTTTCTCTAGAACTCATCTAGAGAGGAAAGTGCTATATTTAAGACAATAAAGCTCTGTGTATGGATTCTAAATCAGCATTAGACATCATTGTACATATTTAGGTTGATTTTAGAGACCATTATTTTATACATTACAACACTAAAGAATTCTATCTAAATTAGAGTGCTGATGTTAATAAGCACAAGTTAATGCTAAATATATGCAAACACAGAAGCTTAGCAGCTGGTTTACTACATCATCCTTTTGTATCCGTCCCCGATCATGGTACTGAAAAATAAATGATAATAAATCGTATAATCATTAAACATAGTTCAGCAAAATAGCATTTTTCTTCACTTTTAGATTTCAAAGATATTACAAATTAATTTTCACTAGTAACAGTCAGAAATCAGAATGAAGTCATTCCTAGTCTGCAGAAAATGAAGTAAACTGTAGAGAGACATTCAACTGGATTCTGAAATACCAGCGAAGACTTATGTAGTGTGTTGTGCTCCTAAGCAGCACATATACCTTGTGTTAACATTTACTTGCCAAGTAACATGACCAAGGTTACAGTGGAAGTCTGTACAGGAGGTAGAAACAGAAACAAGACTTTCTGATGTATCCTTCTCCATCTGATGCCATAGAAAGTGAAATACTGTATTGGATCAACTTGTTGTATATTAGAAAACAACAGTGATAGTAAAGAGAGACTGAGCTTGTAGTTATGAGACTGGACATGGAATATTTTTTGTCCAGCTCTTGGCTTCGCTCCAACATCAAGCAAGTTAGTTAGCTTTATTTCTTCAGTCACTTATCTATAAAAACAACGGAATTTCTTTTACCTACATTGTCTTTTCGTGGCCCAACAATTTTGGGAAACAAACTGCATCTCATCATATGTGCCTCAGAACCATGTGGGCTCTTGGATGTCTACCTTGAGACAAACAAGTTATTTATAGTGCGTTTTTATCTATACTGTACTTTAGAATGCGTTTGGGACTTTTTGCATCCATTTTCATGTTGCAGGTCTATACTAATGAGGTAATGTAGGAAAAATGTCATCAAATCATTGAGAAGAAGATAACTTAAAATATACATCCTACCTGCACAGGCGTCTCCAGAGTGTAGATATGTTCCCCGCGCACATTGTAGAACTTGACAAGCGCACTTTTTAATAGGGAACCATTGCTGAGGTCAATCAGCTGGCTTTGCTTCTCCATGCCTGCTACTGCAAGTAGGTCTCCTTGTGTACACCACTGTACCACCACATCTGAAATCACAAAGACAGTTTGCAATAATCACTGAGTAGAATTAGTAGAAGAGCATTTGCAGATGCAGAAAAGTCACCTCAACAGCTACATCATACTCTCAGAAATTGCTTAAGTACCTGGAAACCTAAATCCTTTAATTGAAGTTGTAGCAAATAAGATACATATGTACTTCTGAGAATGACTGGGTTTAATTTGAAGACTGCAAAAAATGTGTAAAGCTCATTCATTTCTCATTCTGTGCTGAGTCTAGAACATAATCAGTGGTTGCTCCTAAGTAGCTAAGGCCAAGAATTTATTAGAGATGTTAAAACTGATGTGGAAGATCCTATGCACAACTTCAGAGTAAGCGGAGTCAACACGCAGATAAATAATCTCACTAAGAGAGCAGCAAAGAGTATTTGTTTCGAAAAGCCTGCAGTGCAAAAAAGCAATGTGTCTGGCAATGCCTCATGTTGTTGCTGGCTGTGAACCTAAGAGCATAATTCAAACTAGGCTTGTAATTTAGTATAACCTCAAACTAGAAAGACTTTTGGATTTTTATCCATAAATGCATATGGTCTCCATGTCGTAGGTTTCCTTTTGACATCTAATTTGTGAAAATCTACTTGTTTGTCTAGCAGGAGTTTGTCAGAACCATATAGGGATTGCTTAGTCTTTCAAATATATGCATATGAATATACATATCAGTTACTTCTCCTGCAGGCACCTCACGACAACGCCCCCAGCTTCATTTGGGAATGCTAATTTCAAACTCCTAAATTCTCTAGCTCTTTGTAACACTTCAAGAAGAGCACCAATACAGTATTTTGTATTTATGTTTCAGAGCCAGATTTGCATATGCAAGGAATACTGAGCTAGTCTTTAGACCTATTAACTCTTAAACTGGAGGTGAAAGGCAGCTTTCTTGTGTTGAGACAAAGTGAAGACAAAACTTTTGTGCTCTGGAATGCTCGATCTGTCAAAAACCTTTTGAAGACATTTGTGGGCGAGAAGCTGTCTTCAAATGAAGAAGCAGGAGAGAAATAAGAGTTGGCAGGAAGGATCTCAAAATTGTTTCAAGTTGTCAACTTGTCATTTTCAAGGACTGCTATGTGCAATTTTAAATGCTTTTGTATTATTTCAACTTTCTGATATTTCTCAAAGGAATTACACTTCTGTACATATCAGAGGCAAGATGCATGTTCCTGAGATAATTTTTCCACAGCTAGGCATTGTATATCCCTTTTTTTCTGTTAGTTTTCAGCACCTTAAGTAATCTACCATGGGATTTAATTCATCTTTCTCAGAGAGTATAATGATAGCCAGGTTAGAAATCAATGAGGCAAGCTAATCAACTCCACTTTTGGTAACTGAATTAAATATGCAACTACCAAAGCAGAAGAAAGGTCTCCTTTAGATACGTGACTTCAGGTAAAACTCTAGCCAATCAACAGAAGGAGGAATGTCCACCTGGAGACCAGTGACAAGTAGCATCCCTCAGAGGTCAGAGCTGGGACCAGTGCTGTTTAACATCTTTGTCAGTGACACGGACAAAGGAATCGAGNTCCAGTATCTGAAGGGGGCCTTCAGGATGCTGGGGAGGGACTATTTACAAGGTCTTGCAACAACAGGACAAGGGGCAATGGGTTTAAACTGGCAGAGGGAAGACTTAAACTGGATGTTAGGAGGAAGTTCTTTACAGTGAGGGTTGTGAGACACTGGAACAGCTTGCTCAGGGAGTTTGTGGCTGCTCCCTTCCTGGAAGTGTTCAAGGCCAGGTTGAACGAGGCCTTGAGTGACCTGTACTAGTGGGAGGTGTCCCTGCCTATGGCAGTGGGTTAGAACTAGATGATCTTCGAGGTCCCTTCCAACCTTACCATTCTATGATTCTATGATTGCTGTGTCCAGTAGTTTCTCTCTCACAAACTTCCTAGAATTAGACTGCTGCAAAGGCCAAAGGGTGGACACAAGCTGCAGCATCTCCAGCATGGCTCTGCAGTACACCAGTGCCACAGGATCTTGAACAACTATTGAACCTTGATGTGAAATAGCTGAACTGGTAACAAGGTTTCAATGCAAGCACAGAAATTAGAAATCAGATAGCAGCTTTATGTGTGGTAACCATCTGCAGGTGAATCACTGGATAAGAGTTATCTCTAAAAACTACTTGCCAGCTGTCGTGGTAGGCCTGAAAAAGGCCAAGGTGGGCTTGTACATGTCCTGGCTTGCACAGGCATGCTCCCCTGCCCCCTCTCCTTCCGAGCTGGGGGTGGTGGCCACAAAAGCCCCAGCTTCACCTAATATGGGCAGACTGGGCAAAGTGCCATCTTGATTGGCTAGTCTATGTCCAAAGGCCCATCAGTCTTGGGCTGAACTATATAAAGGATGAGCAGGTAGCACAAGCTCGCTCGCTTGCTCTCGCTCCTCTCTCGCTCTGCTATTGTGTCCGTGCCTGCTGAGGCATCCATGCGGTCGGCCTGCTGCCAAGAGAGCCAGGACCAGCCAGCGTGACACCGTGCCGAGCCTGCACGTCCTGCCTACACATGAGTCTGCTACCAAGACAGCCAGGACCAGGTCAGAGATCGTCTGCCTCCCTTCAAAGCCTCTAGCAGCTTTCGGCCCGGCAGCAGCCCCACCACGTGCTTGGGTATTGTTTTCCCGTGATATTTTTGTGAGTAAATACTTCAAGCCTCTTGTAATCATTGATTGCCTTCTGCCATAAGCAGAAAGAGCTTCCTGCGCCCATCCAGTGGCTAAGCAGGGTAATCAACTGCAAGCGGTGTAAGTGACCGCACAAATTTTCTCTAACAGTAAAAATGTTTGCTTATGCTAGTTGCTTTTAAAGTTTTCCAGTTTTGCCTGTTCCCTGTATGTATACATTTCCAAACCGTGCGTTTTTGAACCTTGTATATAAGTTTTGTGGCGAGATTTAATGTTAATAAACAGTTTTCATAGTTATTAACAATCTCTGCCTGGATATCAAAATTTATATCGTTGTTAATTTTAATACCTTTCATTACACCAGCCACTACAGGCATGTGTTATCAGCAAACCTTAGATAAAGAGCACTCTAAATGTGCAGTAGCTTTGCAGGCTACAGTTGTAGCTAACTAGTACAACTAGTAGGTGTAGTTCAGTAGTATCAGTGCACTGAGAATCATGGAGTTAACAAGTGTGAAAAAGACAAAGGGTAAAACTGAAGAGTTCAGGACCTCTGCTAAAGCTAACAAAAATGCAAGGAGCGTTCAAGCTGTATCAGAACTTGTATTAGGCTAATCAAATTCTCAACCAACAGCAAAAGTTTTCCTATGTCAATTTAATATAATGCTTGCAAATAAAATGACAGCTATACAAAGCTAGTAGAATGGCAGATACACATTGTCATTGCTTCAAATACTTTTACAGTTATCTGGTTTAAAAAAATACAGAGCAGTCTACAGCAGCCCCTAAAGACATGGTGTAGAGACCATAACTGCTGCAAGGACCACAAAGTAATACTTTGAGATTTCAAACAAAAACATGAATTAAGACTTGCAGACAATACTGAAGACCATCCACATGCAGCAGAATACCAAGTGGCTGAAGAGGATGCAGACCCTGAGCTAGGTAGTTTTACATATTCTTGCATGTGACAAAACTCAGTAAAATTACTGTCACTTGAAAAAAAAGCCTGATTAAGAGAACACAGAAAATGTGTACATATGTATAAAGCTGTATGTAAAATACTTTCCACTGTACAGTGCTTCAAAACAACAGTGATATTTCAATCACCTTTCTCTGTCTCACACACACTCCCAATCCAGCAAGGTATTGCACAATCTTTGTCTACTGATAGAAATTATGGAGTCAAATTTACAATTCATAAAAATATTTCTATTCTAGCTTGCACATTAGTGTTTTGCTAGAGGAGGGTGAGGTAATTAAGGGATCTTTTCTTCATTAGTGAAAGTCAATGAAGGAAGAAAACAGGACAGATATCCTCTGCAAGAGAGAGCCCTGCAACTCTGAACAGAGAGTAAGATGAGGTTTGTTTCTCCAGCTGAAAGCCAGACTAGATGACAACTCAAGACTATTGACTACACTAATTACTATAATACTGTAGAGACAGTGGGCAGAGCTGCAGAGGGTATCACAAGAGCTTCTCTAAATTGATTCCAGTTTTCCACACTTTAGGATTCTTTTTGTCTAAAGTTTTCTGGATCACAGGGTTGCCTCACCATGCTATGTTTTGCCAGTCACACTTCTCGTGTTGACACAGACAGAAGCAGGCATGGGAAAAAACCCTCAACAGTGATTTTTTTGCCTCTTAAGATTATCCTACATAGTAGATCACCCCAGAACTTTTGGGCTCAGTCAATTTGAGCTGGGTGCCACTGCTACCAAGCAGCTAAGTCTGCTCCAACAACTCAATTTTGTTTTTTTCATCTAGTATAACACTAATGTACCTGGGAAGATGAGAAAGAATAAATGGAACCTATATTTAAGTATGTATTTATGTGCAGCAGTGAATTAAAACATCTCTGGAGACAAAGCACCATAAATTGTGATGGCAAAATGAAGGACTTTTCTCTTAGTAAGGGACTTCTTTTGATTTCAATATGAATTTAAGTTTTTATATGGAATGCTGATTATACAAACATTCACGCCNGGTGAGGCACTCGAACAGGTTGCCCGGGGAGGTTGTGGCTGCTCCCTCCCTGGAGGTGTTCAAGGCCAGGTTGGATGAGGCCTTGAGTAACCTGTACTAGTGGGAGGTGTCCCTGCCTATGGCAAGGGTTGGAACTAGATGATCCTTGACGTCCCTTCCAATCTTACCATTCTATGATTCTATGATCACTTTGCAAGACACATTAATTCAGTGAAATTTTCCTTCTCTTGGACTTGCCTCTCGATAATTAATAATTCTATCAAGTTTTCAATATTTGTGAGAATCAAAGCAGCACTGTGCTTCATACCTGGTTCCTAAAAGCACGGGAAAAGACTTTGTGAATTAAAGGTGCAAAGCAAATGTCACACAGCAGAAGCAATCACACAAAGAAGCATAAACATATTAGCACATTCAGCTGAAAAATGCAAACAAACTAAGTGCTCTACAAAACTGCCATAAAAACACGATCTCAAAAATGGAACCATTTTTTCAAACACAGCAAGACTACCAGCCCGGTACTGCTCTTTCACCGGCAGGTGTCACTGCTGGAAACGGCAGTAACATGCCCGAGTGCTTCTAGGCTGGGCGAGACAACCACAAACACATAGCCTACAGATAGATCATTTAAAAGGCATGAAAAACAGAGCATAGGAAGAGGGTGAATTAGCTTCTTTAGTACCTTTCAACCCTGAGCGGATGATAGTAGGAGACAAGTCGTCATAATTGTTCATTAAACTGATGTCTCCTGACGTGAAGCTGACAGTAAGTAGTGGCTTGGTGTTCTGCACCGGGACTGGATACGCAGCTGGTCCATCTGCAAAAACAAGGCTTTGGGAGTGAGCGAGAGGCAAACAACGAGAAATAATTACACCCAGGCTGAAATACACTGTCCTTCAGTCTACTGCCATCAGGTGTAATTTCAAGCCTCAAACTCTGCCTTCTTATTTCTCTAACATCTATGGGCAAAAAAACGGTAGGGTTAGCTTGTTAGCTTGTCTACTGTGAAACTCCAATGGATTTACTTTGTTAATTTTTACTGCAGTATATCCAAAGTGTTTTATGCATATACTATTATGTTACACAGTAATGGTTTTCAATCTTTCTACACTGTCAACTCCCCAAGCTGTCCACAAATTTAAAACTAGTCCTTTGGAAGGCTTCCCTGGGACCCAAGTTGAAAATTAGTGTAATAAACTCTATCATCACATAAGTATTTGTTAAGATATATTTTCTGCTTGGGCATGTGCAAGCATGTCTTTATATGACTCCTCCTGAACTCAAACAGAAGCATTATAAGAACTTCTAAGACAACAAACTGACGTTTGACAAATTACTGTATTCTTAATGTTAAGAGCTAGACAGCAGCATGAAAAGTTACTTGCATAACAAGACCCAATGCAGAGATGAGCCCAAATGGAACACTTGCCTTATAAAAAACATTTCTGCAAAGTCTCTGGCCTTGTTTTTCAGCATTCACTGAAATCCCTTTGTTCAAACACTTCATGACCACTATCAACATCTCCAGCACTTGCTGTTTAACTCTTTTTGTTCACAATTTCTGACAGGAGATGCTGCTGGGCCCTGAAAGGCTCCACTACCGTCTTTTCAGTCAACAAAAATGGTAGAGCCTGTCAAGAATGGTATTGATTTCTGAACTTGTAAGAAGGCTCATCAGAAAGCATTTTGGAGAAAGTAATTAGCATCTCCCTGTGTATATAATTTACTAAGAAAAACCTATCAAACTTCCAGTCCTTCCTACACATCTGTGTGAGTCAAAGACTTGTCACCTTTTGGGAGGTGTACGCTGCATCTGCTCTAAAGAAAACACATTATGTTTGGGTAATCATTAAAATAGGCTTGTAGGCTTGTAATGAGTCCACCCACTGCCTGACTGACTCAGAGAAAGCTAGAGCACACAGATCATTTAGGTTCTCATCTGTGTACTCTACAGCTTCTTGGGGCAGAGTGGCTGAAAAGTTGTCTGGTGGGAAAGGACCTGGGATTGCTGGTTGATAGCTGTCTGAACCTGAGCCAACAGTGTTCTCAGGTGGCCTGGTTTGGGAATAGTGTAGCCAGTAGGAGTAGAGAAGTGATTGTGCCCCTGTACAGGGCACTGGTGAGGCCGCACCCTGAATAATGTGTTCAGTTTTGGTCCCTTCACTACAAGAAGAACATTAAGGTGCTGGAGTGTGTCCAGAGAAGGGAAACAAAACTGGTGAAGGGTGTGGAGAACAAGTCTTAAAAGCAGCAGATGAGGAAACTGGGGTTGTTTAGTCTGGAGAAGGGCAGGCTGAGGGGAGACCTCTCTACAACTACCTGAAAGGAGGCTGTAGTGAGGTAAGGGTTGGTCTCTTCTCTCTAGTATCATAGAATGAGAGGAAATGGACTGAAGTTGTGCCAGAGAAGGTTTAGATTGGATATTAGAACAAATTTCTTTATGGAAGGAGTTGTCAGGCATTGGAACAGGTTGCCCAGAGAGGTGGCAGAGTCACCGTCTCTGGAGGTTTTCAAGAAACGTGAGGACATAGCACTCTGGGACATGATTAAACGGCCATAGTTGTATTAGGGCAATGGTTGGACTCCATGATCTTAGAGTTTTTCAACTAAAACAATTCTATGAACCTCAGTGTCAAAAACCAAAACAACAAACAAACAACAAAACCCACCAAAAAACCCCACCACAACCAACCAAAAAAATCTCCACCAAAACAGAACAATTAAATTTTGCTCTCTGTCTTGCCTTAGAAATTTGCCAGGAAATTTGTGAAGCTTTTTTCTTTTAAGGTAAGAAATCTCTCCTACTACCAAAACTGAGGCACAAAAGTAAAAACAGAACTAATTTTTAAAAGATGCTAACATTTTTCCAGATGATCACATTATCTTCTATCATTAGATGTTAAATACATACACTTATTATATTGACAGATACACACACGATTCTAGAAAAGGTAGATTTTTGGACTGAATCCAAACCAGACTTAAGACTGTCCTCAGTTTGGTGGTTCAGATCTGACATGGAAATTCAGGATTATTTCTAGCTATTACAGTTTAAATTTTTCATTGCACAATCACAGTTACATTACTTATTAATTTAATTCAAGTTTCATACACTGGAACACAGAAACAGGTCACCTGTTTTTACAAGCACTTAAAAAAGCTGAAACAAAAGGATGTGCACACAACTCTACCTTGTGGTGGAGAATAATCATCGGAGTCTGTGTCACTCTCGCTGCTGTCCTCCACCAGGAAGCTGGGGTAGTTCCAGGACATGCTGAGGATGCCATCTGACTCATGAAGGAGCACATGGGCCAGCATTCGGCCATGGCAGTCCATGACAATAACCTGTCCATCAGCAGTGCCAAACAGTACCTGAAAACAATACCACAGCCCTCAGTCCCACTGAACGTCAGCCACCGGATCTTTCTGCAAAAGTATCTTGTAATTAACTAGCTATGCTGGAAGTTGCTAGGTTTTGAAAGCAAAGCAACCAGGGATGTAAACAAGTGCCATAATAGGACACTGCAACCAAAGATGTATCTAAAGAATGAAGTTAGAGTAGCAGGGTCTAGAGGTAAAAGCCTCAAAGTCTGTGAGCAAGTAATGTTTCCCGGCAGGGTGCATTTTGCTCACTTGAATATGAGCCACTACATTTTATTTTCATTTGGTCACTACTACAACTAAAGCAAGTTGGCAGAAGGACTACCACAGATTCTGCAGCATTCTTGGATTATACAGAAATGTCTAAAAACAGTGGCAGAAACCAAGGCATGAAACAGTCATAACAACATCAAAAGCCACAGCTGCCAAATGAGAGGTCTTAGCAGAGATTACAAACACCTTTTGAGAAAGACGAACCTGAACAGAGGAGGAGAGGTTATTTGGTTCATGAGCTGAGAGAAGGTGGAAGAACATCTTCCACAAAGAGAGATGAAAATTAATATGATCATTCAACTGGAGGTAGATAATTATAGACCAAGAGGACGGCAACTTGCTACACATTCAGGAAGAGATGAAGAAGAGCTTCCACCCACCATTTCAAATACAAAATACATAATGCAAGGGTTTTTTTCTTGCCACAACACTACTCCGTAGTCACAGCGCAATGACTGAAACCTGCAATTTCTTTTTTATGGGCATTTTCTGTCTTGAGGTTTTAAGCAAGTTAAGATCCTGCATATTTGATGACTTTTAGAAACACACCAAGAAACAGGGATTAATAAATCCATAAAATGATAAATGCATTAGCCAAGGATGCTGCTGGTATCACGTAATTCCATATGAGGCAAATATGCTTTAAAGAAAGTTTAAAGGCACTCATCAACCTGAAAACACTAAAAGCTAAAAGGAAAGTCAAATCTTATACTTGTCCTTCAGCCTACTATCTATTTCCAGTGTTTTTTGGTGTAAATTTAAGATTCTAAAAACTATATGTCCAGATCAAAAAATCATCTAGCCTTGTATCTTACCTCTGACAGTAGTCAAGTGTTTGGGGAAGAGTAAAAGAACAGGATGCATTGAGCAGGCACCTCCTCTGCAAGCTCATGTAGTTCCCAGCAGAAACAGCTCCATTTGCTTTATAACTGATAATTTCACTTGGTAACCTCTACCTCTTAAGACTAAGCAAAGAATAATTGTTCCCTACTCAACTGTTCCCTTCTCATCACTGGTCACAATTTTTTAAAGCTCCATTATCTGGCCTCTTCGTCATCTCTTTTCAAAGCTGAAGAATCATAACCTACTTCAGGTCTCTCTCTACAGTTGTTGTCAAGGGTCTCCTTTCTGTATTCCTTTCTGTCATGGTTGCACTGTTGAAAGTTTCAGACTGAAAGAGTGGCTTCAAAGGTCTCGAGTCAAAAGCAGCAAGTACTGAATTTTTTTTCTACGATCAAGGTGATGATGAGGAAACACAGAACGTTCCAAAGCAGAATAGCAGCTTAATAGAGGAACTCCAGTGAAGTCATTAAAATCTTAAAAAAAATCAGTGGAGTTGTTTCACATTATCAGATGCAATGAAAAAAATCGTATCTGGTTTCCTTAATTGTAATCATTACATGTTATGAATATTTTTGAGTGAAAGACTCAATGGGTTAAAACAGCAACTAAAGCTTGCTACAAGCCTTAGATTACTATTCTTAGATATAAAAGCACAAAGTCAACCTTTGTTTATCTCACACTCCTTTCCCCTGCAGCCCTTTACTCTTACACTTGTATCATCCTATCTTCTTTCATGCTGTTCACTAGTTCAACTGTTTTTACATTTACAATCAGTGCACAGCCATTTTCACTATCTACTTTCAGAAAATAACTACTCTGTTACAATCATCTTCTACAAAGCCAAAATCCCACTGGTTGTCATTGCTAGCTTCTCACACCACTTTCAACCCACTCTATAGACTATTTTCTTATCAGTCTCTGAGGAGTTTTATAGCTGCAAAATACCCAGAGAGAGGAGATGAAACTCTATTGTTTCTGAAAGTAGCAGTATAAGAGTTCTGCTTTCTAAAATCCTGTAGAAACACTTTACAGTTGGGCAGGAACAAAATGTTGGGACTCATCACCCAGAGTTCAGTATCATACCAATTTAAAGCTAATTCTTTTGAGAGGCATTGTCCCAAATTAATTTAAAATTACTAACTCTTACATTAATTTTCCATTCAGATCAGAACAGCTGATTCTTGCAACCCAGAAGAGCTCGTTAGCAACCTAGAAATGTCAGAGGGCACTCTTCACCCTCTTGAGCCAGGCTATAGATTTCAAGGACCAGTTTTAAGTTTCAGGGTTATTGTGGCAATACAAGCTTTAAGATGAAAGCATTTATCAGACTGATAGTCCTGCTGGCTAAACTCCTGCTGAAGCTGTAAAAATGTCTAATGGTGTTATAATCCATAACATTACTCAAGTTATAAATGCCACACTCAAACTACTGATGTCAGGTGAATAAAACTCTCTTGACCTTCACAAAAAAAGGTTGAGCCACAGAGTATGCCTGAAGGATTCAACAGAGAAATTTAAATGTTGCATTTTAGCTGTCTGAATTAGTATTTTTGGGATACTTGCAGATCCAGGATGTCTGAGGGAATGTTGGGAAAAGGTAATGAACAAATTACAGTGATTTGTTAACCCTTGTCTACAAAAGCTAAGTAGTAATAATAGTAATTAAAACTAAAAAAAATCCCAACTACTTATTTCAAAGTGGTTCTTTGGCCGCTTGCTCTGTTTGTCTTCTCTCATCTCCTCTCATTTCATGCTATTTGCTATTTCAACTGTTTTAACATACATTACAATCTCTAGAATTGCATTTGTAGAATCGTGCATAATCTGGTAACAAAATACTTAAAGTCACCAAATACTTTCAAAGTGTGAGTCAGTCACACCATACAAAAAAGTAATTCTTTACAAAACATATCAAACATAACAACTCCTGCACTACAGTGAAGCTGCAGCTGATTAAATGTGATAGAAATGCAGAGCAGTCTCCAATAGTGTCCTGATACTGTATGCTTTCAAGGGATAACTGGGATAAACAGCATGGGGATAATTTACACACAGTTTTCCAAGTGTACCAAGAGCTGGAAGTTTGTTTCAGTTCTGAAACAGAAGTGTCTGGGTTCTCTATGAAAATCCAAGCTTAGAGTGATTCTTCTTCATTATAACAAACCTGAATGACAGAAAAACACCCTCCTCTGAAATCTCTTGACCAATTAGCTTCTGTGGTAACCTGTGATGAGTTTCACAAGCTAGTTCTGACAGATAAAACCTTTTTTTCATCTAACATTTTTTCAACTAAAGATAGTTGTTTGGCTATTATCTATGAAGTTATCATTCAAGATTCCAATGTCCTTAAATTTCCAAGATTTCAAACACTCTTCAACAAGGAGCCTGAAATATATCAATTCCTAAAAGTTATATCCTCTAGTTAAGGATGCCCCTGCTTCTAGATGACCTTCTGAGGTCCCTTCCAACCCAGACCATTCTATGATTCTATCATACGGATTCTATCAAAAGATGGGATACTCCATTCTAAAGAGTTCATCTCCTGAGCAGATGAATATTAGAACAGTCAAAAGAAGCCCAAAAATTCAGCCCAAGATGAACAGTGTGAATCTATTTAGTGACTTTGCTACATGTTGATCTGTTGTGCTGAACTGTTCCTATTACTGTAAGATCTGTTAAAATGCTGTGATGTGTCTGGATCAGATAAGGCACTACTAGAACATGGTTTGACAGCAGCAAGCTCAACACAGCTATAGTGTAGCAACCAAAGACCTGGTACACTGAAGGTCCAGTTCAGGAGGTCCCCTACTCAATAAATGAACTAGAGTTTACTAACAGTGATGTTATTTTTGCACAAAACACAATTTGTTGCTATTTAATTTGGTTTAATGTAAGTAAATTGAACTCATCAACTGCAAACGTGCTCAAGCTTTCAGTTAATTTGAATATACTTGCCCAGTAGGAAAGCGAGAGATACTACCATTTCAACACATCTGATTACCTGCAGCAGCTGACAAAATTAAATTGTTATGATATACAGAGTGAAGTCACAGAAGCTGTGCTGACTTACCTCTGCAGGGAACCTAGTCACTGTTCCTACATATTTGTCTGTCCTGACCGTCAGAGAAGCTTTCCAGAACTACAGTCACATTGACTTTTGTAATAACTGAAGACAACCCAACCCCAGCAAAACTGTATTTAGTGACTAAAAGTATATATGAGGGGTAAAAGACAGAATTGTTTCCCGTCTGAGGTTTTGGTTGTACAAACTGAACAGCCAATGCTGCTATAGAAAGATACTGATAAAATAAGATGTTCCCTTCATGACCTGTAGTACTAAAACTGAAGGTTTCTAATGTTGCTGGTTAAACAAAACTCCCAGGAAATCTGAGCAATACATTTTCATTCTGTGTTAGGGCAATGACTGAGCCTTTGACTGAAATACTAGAAGCATGACTTGCTATATAGCTACAGGAAGAAATATAAAGCCATTGGAGGCGACTTCAGGATAGCAATTCTGAAGTGAGAGATTCCAGTATTGCCATGCTAGATGGATAGAAAAGGAACATCATCTATCTGCTTTACTCCTGTTGGCCCAGTATTTTTAAAAAAACTTCTCTGACTTTTTACAAAGAATGTACATCTGACAACTGAGGGATGCAAAACAACTCACAGACTCTGTTAATTCAAACAGAATTGAAAATTAATCTAGTAAGCGCCATCCTAGTATAAATTTGATTATTTAATCCCCAGAATTTTCACAGAAAGGCAGAATTTGCCTCGTAGGAGTACACAAAGTGCATTAATGGATTGCATTTAAATGTCTGGATACACGGAAGTGTTCTGAAAATTTATGTCATCTGTCATGAAATCTCTAATCTTCCCTAAATTGTGGCCAAGTGTTCAGTAATTCACTGAGCAATTTCTTGACTTACATATCTTCCTCCTCCCATAGAATATGTACCAGCTGTAAGGACAGAGTGACCACACAAAGTTTTTCCAGGAAGTGACTGATTACATTAGAAAGGTCAAAGGGTTAGATGTGTCCTAGAAGGTGCTTACTGGACCAGTACAGAAAACTGAGTTCTACTGTACATGACGTACTCAAGCCTTCTAAAGCCATAAGCGATACCTATAACTTTATGTAACCTGTTAAGTATTGCTATCTCACAACAGTAAATATTTTAAACACCAGTATTTCTAAAGTACAAAATTATTAAAAACATAGCACAACATAGAGGCAAGCTCAACGTTCCCATTTTTATAATACACATTGACTACTTTGTCTTCTCCTCTGTGGAGTCATTCCTGACCAGTTCTCCTGCTTGCACAGCTAATCCATCCAAACACAGTGAGGAAAATATCTATTGTTATAATCTGATGGGGTTTCTGTACCTGCCAGATCATTCATGCAAAGCACACATCCCCATCCCCACTATGCCAAAGCAGACATGCAGGTATTTCTGTCAGAAAATCCTAAGGGGAAGCCTATTTCCATTGGAATGTTTTGACTTTTTCAGAACTCAATACACCATTTTTATATTTTTTTTGCTAGTCATCACTTTTAATGACACATGCAAAGACTTCTGGGAGAGTAGTGAGTCATGATCTCCTTCTGGAAGAAATGTCCCACCTAGGTGTTTTGTTATTCCGTTTTTGCTTTAATGAGTTGCAAGGTGCAGATATAAACCTTATTTACACATTTCTTGAATGTTCCTAACCCTTTTTCTAAATGTACTGCAGGAAAATAGTGCTGTCCTTCAAGACTTAGGACAAAGATGTGATTATTTGTGCTAGCAGCTAAGTTAATTCATATTCAGGATCTCTGGATGTACCATTTGGACAGAGTGACTTCCTGCATTTCAAAGTAACCTGTTCCAGGACTCCTTTTTACTTCCCTCAGAGTCAACAAGGAGTCTGTCAACAGTGAAGCCATAGCCCAGAAGAGAAATCTCACCAGCATCTTGTGACGATCTTGTACCGTGAGTTTCTCACAAATGTTTTCTTAACATTCTTCAGGACAGTGTTTCTGAAGTCTGGAGTCTTCCTCTTCCACCCACCCATTTTGCAAGCCTTGTTTTTTCAGTATTTTGGTTTACTCTCTGCCTTTCTGGTTCCTTTTCTGTTTGGCACATGTATCCTGATGAACAAATGATGCCACTAACACTTTACTCTGGGTACCTCTGCATTTGCAGCTGTCTCATCCAATGTTGTTTCCCTGACATTCTCCTTTTCAAATTTTTGATCTGTCTTTACACTTTCTCCTTCAGTTTCCTATTCTGTCTCCCCTCAAAGGAAAAAAAAAATCAGCACTGCATATCAGAAATGACATTCTGCAAAAACTCTAATAAGGAAAACTGCATTTGCATTGTCAGAAGATGCTGAGCCATTCAAGGAAGCTAAATTGGTAGTGTTAGCCCTGATTTAGCCATCTGGACAAATATTAGTATTCATGACAGGAACAGCCTTCACAGTCATCACCATAATGCCATTATACTAATAGAGATAAAACTATTTTATTAATCCAAAATTAACCAAACTATAAAGTAATTAATATACAGAATGATGGATCAACCTTCTATTTATTAGGGAGGCTTAGTAACCCACAAAGTACTTGAAAAATTCTTGCGTTTCTTTCATTAGCCTAGCAAGAAAATGCCAGTTTTGCAGAGGCTAAGTTACAACATGTTGCATGTCGTGGTATTAGCATTTTGCATTCCTTGTGCTCTTTGTATTTAGTGTTTTTCCATTACAAAGCAGAAGAGAGTGCAGCAGTCACTCTTAGGATACATTAATATGCAAAAGCTTGTTTTTTCTCTATGTGGCATTCCTGTTTTTCTTTTTTTCTAAACCACAAAACCCAGAGAGAGAAAACCAGAGAGAGTGAGACAGCAGCTCTCCTACTGAATACTTTTTCTTTCCATTAAAAATTCAGCCACTGTAAAATAATTTGACACAAAAAGAGACATCACCACAATACATACACAAGCTTAGGGGAAAATACTAGATTTTCTTTGACTGCCTTTTTGTCTTAAAACAAAACAGAGAGGGGGTTTTTTTTTTTCCTTTGGATACGAGCAATTACCAGCCCTAGAAAGAGATGATATACCACAAGATCAGTCAGCTAACTGCATATATGCACAGCAGTGAGATTCTCACTTGAGACCATTAATGCTTTCAAAAGCTGCACTGGTTTAGTTACCTACTTTCAGGCTTGCTCCTTCTCTCTCTTACAAAGTCCATAGGGTCCAGATAACTGTTAGAAAGCTCTCAAATGATAAGACAAAGTAAATACACTGGAGATCTTGGCGACAAATCCGTTTAATAGATACTGAAATCCTAGAAGCTGGGGTTTCAAACCACACTGTCTAAGACAGTATAACATAGCTCAATGACTGTAAATGAGGTAATAGCCTTGCATGTCGTTTCAGGAGTCAAATATCCAAGTACTCTCAAAACCAGGATCTCAAGCTATGCAGTTGCTCTGGACATGTGGTGATGAAAGCAATTGGCCAGTTAAGGATAATGTTACTTGAAAGCATTCTGATAAATCACAGAAAGATGGATTATTCTATGCCCCTGTAATTATACTTGGACTAATTCTGATTTGTGTATTTCCAGGAACACATATTTTTATACTCTTTGACTTGAGACATTCTTCAAGAAAGCATCCTGTTACAATTAGATTTTTAAGTAAAAACAGTTGCTCTTCTGTAATGCTTACTAAATTACCAATATGCCTCAGTTTACTTCAGATACGGAGAAGAGTTGGGCATTTTCTAAATTTATGTCAGGTTCCAAACCATGTCTGAAGTAGCATGCAAAATAAACAAAAAGCCAGCATCTGGAACGTCTTCTACAGAACATCTTCTGTAGCTTTTTACATAGACAGGGCTCCAAGCCTGGACCACTGAGCTCCCACAGCGGAAGTTCTCTGGAACAGTCTTCGAACCATGCCATTTTCTGTTTTCTCACTAAAGTCTGCCAGGAAACTGCACACATCTATGAAAACACATATTCTCCACATCTATCCAATCATGTCTAGTCACAAAACCAACTATTTCTACAGTTAGGTGGGAAACTGCAATTAATTTTACAACCAACCACTCAATCAGGCAAAGAAAATACACTTGGCAGTCTCCTACATTGTTCCCAAGTAAGGTTTTTGTTATTTCCTGAAAGATACATTGAATGCTGGAGCTAAAATTTCCATCGGAGTTTTAGAAGTCTGAGAGTTCCTGCTGTGGTTTTGTGGTTTGCTTTTTTTTCCTAATTAAAAATAGTATTACTTAGCAACAAGGACTGAACTCTTGACCACTGAAAATGCAATACAAAGCAGTTTAGAAGCAGTGTCCTTGCTGTTTTGAATTTCATAATAGAAAATCAAGAAGCTCCTGGGTTAAGCTCTATGCTAATGAAACCCAGTTCCTCAACTTCTGCATTCTCCTTCTATGTTTTGAGTGCTTAGTAGATCAGGGCAACTTAGGATGGTTAGGAAACAGACAGAATGGGTGAGGTCAAGTATAACTGAGTCAATACGGAGATAGTTGAGTAATAAACTGCTACCAAAATGAGGCACTGAAGAAACTGTCCTTGCTTTTAGACTGTCCTAAAAGCAAGGAAAGCAGGGAAAGATTAATCCCTTTTCAGCTCACGCATCTGAACATCGACCAGAAACTGGCTTCTGGATAAAGAGCAGAGAGCTCAAGCTGAATTCATGCAGGATGAAACATTGATGGGAAAGGTTTTGGAGAATTAAGAGATACTGCACCCACTTCCCATTGACATATTGTCTCTTTTTGTCAAATCAATGGAAAGACTACGAGATACCATGTTCTGAAAGTATCACCTTTCATCTCCAATTCACTTGGAAACTTGGCCTTGCTTTTCCATACAAGATCTAGTGCAGAAATCCACAAATCTTCTCCTCCAGACTCAATTACACTAACTGTCCTTTCCTGCACCAAGGTTTCAGACTATTCATAGGCTTGAATACATCTGACCTAAGTTCAAGACTCCATTTGGCTCCTGGTCTTCTTACTAACTTACAAACAATTGACGGATCAAGTCACAGGAATAATAACGTTTAATTTAATCATCCTGGCAGCATCATTTCTTTTGAACTGAAAAGACCACAGTGCTCTGGGTGAACTAAAAGGATCCCCAAGCCAAAGTATTCTCAGCCAAGTGGCTCTGGCAATGAATAACACAGTCTGTTTCTGAAAAAAGCTGTAAAACCCTCATAGTTTGGAGACTTTTTCCTCTAAGAATCATGCTTCGATTCACATGTTGTCTCCTGCCCACCTCAAAATCAAAACAAATTAATCTTCCTACCTTACATATGACTTTTCTTTATGAAGCGAGCAGCTTCCTGGAGGAGGTGCCCCTTTTCCCCTGAACTGCCTAAAAAGTCACCTAGCTGCTACTTTGCACAGATGCACTACAAACCCACCTTCTTACTATTTGCACCCACAGCTGAAGCAAACATGGTGCTTTTTATAAAAATAGCTCCAATTAAGTACTCCACATTCAAAAGATACTAAAGACTTCAGGCAAATCTTTCTATACAAGTGTCAGCAAGGTGAGAGTAGAGGCAAATGACTTCTCTTTTCCTGACACATCCCACGCAGAGATGGGTTGCATTTCTATTTGCACTCATCTTTACTTTGCTGATTCAAACACTGATCCTCCAAAAACGTAAAACAGAACTGGGTATAGAAGTGCTAAATAGACACATCGACTGGATAGCATGACTCTTCACCTCTCCCTCCATTCTTTGGATTGTCACTGCCTTTGACATTCTTCCTTTCCTGAGGGAGAATAACATGTCATAGAGCATAAGGATCTTAACAAACCCCAGATTCTGGTCAACTAGTAAGAATATTGTGACTTATCTGAGTGTCATGTTAGATCAAGGTGAAAAATAACAAGAAACACTGTTCAGGGTAATCTGTATATCCTAGTACACTACACACGTCCAGGGGAATACAGATTATTTATTCAGCCATTCGCTTTTCTCAGTAACAAACATCAAACGCCCTGCCTACAAAGGTGAGTGACCATTAAAATAGTTGTATTTCTCCTTTCTTGGAAAAGACTATTTGCTAGACTCATCTGAAACGGTGTTGGGATGAAACACTACAAGAGCTACTGAGAAAACACGAGCCATGATACTGTCAGTCCATTAAATGTCCCCAGTGTTACAGCCTTTGTGACTAGAACAAATCACACCATCCCACCAGCTCTCAGCATCCTGGCACTGCAGGCTGGATGAAGAGCATCAAGGGAAAGGTAGGAAGAAGAAAGTAGACTGAAGCTTCACCTTCTTGCTTTGCTCCTTCAATTACCTGCTCAACAACTCTGCAATACTGACAAGGGTTTCTGACAGGGAAAAACTTGCCTGGAATAGTTGTAAAGAGATACCATGGCTCCTGATGAACTCTAGAGGCTCCAAGGAGAACATCCTTGTTGTCTAATCTCCTCAAAACTCAAGGCAAAGCCTATAAGGTTCTCACCTAAGTATTGAGATCTGCAGTGTAGCTACTTCTAGCAAGAAAAGGAGAGCACAACTGAAAAAAGGCACAATGCACCAAGCCCTTTAACCCTTCTCATTCCTTCTTTTTGGAAGCTGTATTCTTAGCAGAATGATGCATGAAACCTACTGAAGACAAAAAGGAAAAGGAAAGACAATGCTAATAAAACTATGCATAGACACCAGGGAGGGAAAAAAAAAAGAATCTTTTATTTCAGAAATAGCTGTATAATGCAGCTTTAAAACAAATAAATAAAAAGAGTAGGGAGAAAGAAAGGATGAATAGCACTTAAAATTCACATAACTTTTTCACACAAAATCTGTCACTATTATGTGCCATCGTAAAAGTCAAGTCACAAACAAAGAAGAAAAACAGTGTTACTGCCTTCCAGCATGTATAAATATATAAAGCAATAATCCAAAGTCTCTACAAAAACATTTAAACATTTTAAGCATATATAAAAAGCCCAGATATTTTGTCTATAAAAAGATGCAATAGGACAGCAAACATTCACAGAACCCTTAGCACAAGCAGGCAGAAATCATTAATTTTAATAGCAAGTCTGCCACAAAGGTTTGAAATGCTTCTACAACTAACTCAAAATATTAAAAAGTTAAGCTGTGATGGGTTTTGTTTATCTGTTTGTTTTATATAACAAGCAGATTTGTCTTGAAAGACAACTGAAGTCTCCTTCCCCTGTCCTCTTGTTTGCATTTTAATGGCACTGCTCAATTATACGGCACGCAATGCTAAAATCCCTATATGCGATTTAACCATTGTCTGCAGTCCTTGTAGCTTGAATAAGCTGCCTAGTTAATTAATGACACTTCTTCAGTGCTATAAAAAGCCTCTAGCCATTTTCCCTCAGTAATCTGAGTAATTCACCCATCAATGAAAACAAGTTTTACAGTTCTTCCTCAAAGACTGTGCCTTACAGTGAAATTTTGATTTGCCTTACTTATTGTAAACATGTATGCATGGTCATTTGATAGTCTCTGCACCCAGAGTTCATGGGGGGAAATATGTGTATTTATATGTTAAGTTACAAAATGAATATTCCCTGGCATTTTTGGGTCTCCTCTGCCGCTACTGAGGCAGTGTCGCTTGCATGAATCCCTGTTTTGTGGCAGTTGTATCTGGAGACATTCCTGACTTTGGCAGCTTTTCCACCCGCTTTGGGCTTCTGCCATGTGGATCCAGACTATTGGATGTTGCTTGCAGCGTCAGAAGGCAGCCAAGCAGCAGAGAAATCCAGCAAGGGATCATCGCTTGATACCTATGTCACCTCCACAAGTAAAGCCTGCTGTTCCCTTAATTCTCTGCTCAGCCTGATTGATAGTGGGGTGAAGCTGTGTTTATAGCTTAGCCTGTTCCACTTCCTGACTTCCTAAATCTCTAAATTTGTCCATAACATCCTGTTGAAGAATTCCTGATTGCATTAGAACTTGTAAATACATCTAAACTAGTTTTGTATATAGTTTTGGGGGCGGGGCTTTCAGGAAAATAAAATAACTCTATTTTTATAATTCCTGACTTGGCCACATGAATTCCCTGCCTCCATGACAAGCACCAACCCTAACAAGGTCAGCAAATGCTCTACTAGCACATAGATTCCACTTAACTACACCACTGGGCCCTGAAAGTGATAAGCATTCCCTCCTTCATTTGAAGCTCCTTTCAGAGTCTGTGCTGGTTTGAGGCTAATTAGAGTATTTTACTGAGAGAAATTAAATCCTTAGCTCTGAGAAGAAAAAATAAACAACCAACAGTAATCTATATCACTCCTTCTGCTGAGAAACGAGACTAGTCAAAATATAGATAAGACACTCACTTCTCACATACTTCTCAGTTCTCACTTCTTCTCTTTGTCTGAGTGGTTGCATCTGCCTTAACTTTAATCTGACCTAATCCTATTTTTCCCCTAACCTTCTTCTCATCTTTTTTCTTTTTTTTGACATCTCACCTCATATCTCTCCAGATTTATCATGTGAGACACACGGGGACTGATCTGGTTATTTCCGAAGGGAGGGAAAGAGGGGGAAGGGGGGAGGAGGTTTGGGTTGGGAGCCTCCTGGCAATCTGATTGTTTTGGGAGGGATTTTGTCTTCCTGTATTACTTTTAACTTGTATATAACTGTAAATATTTGTAATATATTGTAAATATATGCTTGTAAGCTGTGCTAGGCTGTAAATACAGCTTCCCTTACTTCCAACCGACTAAGTCTAGTCTGGTGAATTCGGGGTGGGTGTGTGGGGGTACGTGTGTGTGTGTGGGGGTGTGCGTCTGTGTGTGGGTAACTCCCAGATCATCGCAGGGTCCCAGGCTCCATGCTGTAACACTGCAGGGAGGATGCTGCTGACAAGCTGCAGGAGCTGAAACCTGCCCCTGCATCATGCCTGTCAGGAATAAAGATGCTGGAGCATCTGTGGCTGCTGTGGGAGTAGGGATGGCAAATGTTGGGAGGAGGAGTGACTAACAGCATAGAAACTGCCTTCCTGAACAGCCACTGCAAGCTTCAGAAGATTTACAAAACAATCAACATACAGACCTTCCACACCCTGTATTTTGAGACAAAGCAGGTCTCCTCGTTTTCTTCCAGTGTCTTGTAAGATCCTGAAGTGCACACGGTATCTCTTCCTAATATGGAGCTGCTTTTCCAAGCAGCAACAGCAGCAGAAGCCAGCAGTAAAATGACTCCCCTATCCCCAACCCACAGCCAGCACAGCAGACAAGACCAACACCCCAAAACCAAAAACTGGAAGCAGCAACTAAAACGGGAAGCCTCCTGTGTTACAGTCCAAACTACAAGCCCCATGGTGCTTTGCACCAGCCAGCAATTTCACTGTACAGCTGATGTGATGTCAGCATTGTATTAAATACTTGTCAGCAGATTCAAGTGGCAAACCCCATGACATATATCCATTTTCAAAGCCAACAGAAGGAAGAATAGTGGCTAGATTCACATGTACCTGTAGTCTGTCATGTCCTAGCCAAAGAGAATCCTGGCCATTCTCTGAATTTCCACAAATAAAAATTTACAACAGGAAAGAGGAGGGGTGATGGTTGGGAGGATGGGAAATGGAAATAGGCTCTTAGAGATGTCAGAAAAGTCTAATGATTTACACTAGCTGAGATGCAGGGAACAAGTATAGACTAATAGCATCTCTTGAGGTATACAGTAATTAATATATATTCATTCATTTTCACCAAGGCTTGCCTCATTCATTTTCATCAAGGCTTCCCTCTATTGGAGAGCAATCTCCTTTTGATTACTTTCTTGCACACAGAAACAGCAACAAAAAAAGAAAAATCCCAGTGAAGTCCAGGGTACATGATATTGCTATAAACAAGAGGATAACCACCTCTACAGTCTTCACCTAGTTCTCTGATATTGTGCCTTTCTCCACTGTGAACAGGTAAGTCTTTCTACTACGTAAAATCTGAGACAAGGAGAGAGTGAGAGACTAGCCTAAGGGCACCAGAAGTTGATAGAAAAATGTCACTAAGAGCTAAGTAAGCAAACAGGAAGGGAAATGAAGCACTGGGAAGACATTTTGTATGACTTGTGGGCGTAGGAAAAATCCTCGATTACTTATTAACATTGCTTCTGTAATTGTAAACCAACCCTTTGGCTAGACAAAACTCAAGTTTTTCTCACATGGGAAGTCATTCAGTATACTTAGTATTTACAATCCCTCTCTGCAAACAAGAGTGGTATGACACTACAGCACTGTCTTGAGACAGGGTACAGCGTTTTTACATTTCATTTCAAGTTACTTTTCATTTTAAATATACTTTTCATCCCATGATCCTAGATGAGACTTCTCACCAGAAAAAAACCTCCACATGACCCCAAGGTAGAAGGCTCTACTACAGTCTTCTGTAGCTCTGAAAAAAGCACCATCACAGTATCACAGTA
>WBNM01036195.1:0-10638 GCA_013399055.1 Ramphastos sulfuratus | reverse complement strand
TTCCTACTCACTAGAATGCTCTGAAGAACTCGGAAGAAGTATTTCTTGCATATTAACCAACTATCATGGACCCCTTTGCCTTGTAATACTCTGTCCCGTGCTGTTCTTCCTGTTGCTTGAAGAGGCCAAAGTTTGCCCTGCTGAAATCCAGAATTGTGATCCTGCTAGATATCCTGTTCCTATCACTCACGATCCTGAATGTCATATGCAATAGGTTTCAATGTGATTCTGTTCTTACAAGAGAAGCCACAATAGATATGGTAAAATGGCAGCATTATTGTTATTGTTTTTGTTGTTATTACATTGTGTTAATTTATTTTCACATCATTGACAATTTCAGTTACAAATTTATTTACTAACACTTCCACTGGATCCAGCATATCAGGGCATGATCCCAGTGATCTCACACAAACAGATCTAGATTTAGAGAAATACTCTTCAGCTTGGATCCATCTCTGAAAATTTTGTGCTTTATTAGATAACTACAACAGCCTGGGATTGGTTTTCATTGCTTCTGAGGAAACCTATCCAAGGGCTGGGCACCTAACAGTGGAGACGCCTCCAAGCCAGAAAACAACTTTTGGGAAAGCAAGCACTGGTGAACACCATGAGGGGAAGGATTAGATCCTGAATCATCAGACCTGTAGCTCCTTGCTCTGCTTTGGAATCTCTCTTTTCTCAAGGTAAGTATAACCCCAGGCAGGCAAACTCACACAAACAAAATCATGTTGGTCACGATTGCTGTATTAATGAGGAAGGCTGCAGGGCTGTTTTCAGATTTGCATCTCACAGGATTTTGCAGGGACAGCCTTGCTTCAGTGAAATCATTTGCCTCCGAACAGTGTGCCAAGTAAAGTATTTTCCAAGTTGAGTGTCTAGTATGTATGATCATCCACCTCCCTTTTTATCTAATGAGGTGATACTCAGCCTCTGGTGCTTACCAGAGGGCATTCAGCTTAGAAAACACTAATGTGCAAAAATGTCTGCAGATTGACTACATGAATGGCAATATACATTTTTAATTTGAATAATATGCAGCATTTACCATAATTAGACAGCACATTAACATGATTAAACCAGTGCTGCAGATCAGAGTGCTAAGGCACCCGACTTGAGCCTGAAGCCTTTATTGCCAGGAGAAGCATGCTGTACTCTTCCATTGAGCAACCGCTTGCCCTGCCCTTTTGCAGTGTGGGTTTGAAGCTGTCATTGCAGGGGGCAAAATTTTCCTTGACAAGCAAACAAATCCATTAACATGTTAACAGGTTTTGCATTTACGTGTGGAAAATACTAAGCATGCCAACTCCATAGCATAGTTAGGAGGGTAATATGTATTCCAAGACACCAAAATGCTCGAGCTTTACTTTAAGAGAGCAGGTAATGTACCTTTATCTATTCTGAAAGACAGGAAATGAATTAATTTGCAATAGCGGTTAAAATAACAAAGCTAAGAATCAGCATCATTTTCTGCTATTTATAACTGCTGGCTTGATGATCTCTAACTTTAGCATCCGTCGAATGACCGCAATTATATTGCTATGTATGATTGCTTTGTGTATATCCTCCAAGCACTCCAAATCACAGTCTGCTCTCCTACTCATCACTGGGAGCTTTGCCATTTATTTTAATCAGGCCAGAACTTCACCCTTGTTTCAGCCAGCAGAAATCCTGGCACCAGATATTTTCTCTGGAGTAAGCTAAATGTGATGGAAAGTGGGAATGATGGCAAATGGACACAAAGGCTGCCCACACATTGAAATGTAAGAGGATTTAGTTGTGGAGCTTTGGTGGGATGTGTGTAGGGGTGTGCTGCCTTTGTTTACTTGTGAACACTGGAGGAAAGTGAGCATGGATTACTTTAGAATATAGCTACTGGGCACACAGAAATGGAAAACAAAAATAACCAAATATTAAATAAAAGTAGACAGTGATTCAAAAACCCTTTGTATTCATACTTTCACTTGCAATATTTGGTTTCTCTCTATATGTCAGGTAACCACTCTTGCTTTAATTTGTGGAGGAATTTGGCAACAAGAGCTATTTCAAAACACGGCAGCTGCAGAGCATTAAGGGTGCTCTAACCATTAAGATGCATCTGGAATATCTCAAAACTAGTGTTGCATCAGGCCACAGGCCACAGATATTTTCATACAATGGGCACACTTCAATTGATTCCAGCTTTAGCTGTGTTTCAGAAATATGCTCAGTACTTAACACTGGGAAAGCCCTTGCAATCTGCACCAGTTTCACAATTGTCAGGGAATGGTTTTCAGCACATAATCTGCAAAGCAAAGAGGGGTAATCCACAACACAGTATTGAGATAGTATCTTAATTTTTTAAAATGCTTTGCTTATGACATGAGTGCCTAAAGTCAATAAAATGTCCTTTTGAGCAAAGTGCATTAAAATCTTGCCAGGCATACTACACAGTCAGCACTCTGAATGCCTAGAGCAGGTAGAAGGTAGGAACTGATGACTGCTGTAAATACAAGGTTACTCCCTAACACCTTGGTCCCATTCAGCCTAGTTTACCAGTGGAGAGGACTAGTGGGAAGGGAAGACAATGTGAAGATGAGGCAATAGAGAACAGACAGCACTTAGCTGCAAGAGTATCCTGGTGACACCAGTAGTACACATAGGTCTCTGCTCGGGCCACTTTCTTGTCCCTCTTGTTCCAACGTAGGGACTGTAGTCAAATTATTCTCTTTTTCTGTCCAAAAGGACACAGTGCCTGGGGCTAGGTGAGCCACTGTGAATGGATAATAAGAGAGGGCAAGGAAAAAAGCGTGTGCGTTGTTTGGCATTGTGGAGAGTGCAACTGTGAGATTTATGCAGCCATTGTTATGGTGAAGAGTGATGATGCAAGTTAAGAAGCCTCCATTAGATAATCTTACATGAGGATTAGGTTTTGAAGGAGAAAGACAAGACTAGTATATTCAGGAGTGTCCTGCACGAATCAGCTCCCACTGCCAGGGAATAGAGGAGTTTCACTGCATCCTTAAGCAGCCACACAGAATACCAAACTCTTCTGATAATCTCACCATCCATATACAGAAAAAAAACCCCAAAAACTTAGAAGAGCAGAAAAGAGAAACACCTAGTGGTTTATTTTTGTCTTAAATCCTTTCTTGGCATTCCTAGAAAACCAAGTATAACCCTTTCACTGAATTTCAAGGGTATATGAGAGCTGAGCTCTGCTGGTCTTTTTTGAAGTCCTTTGATAACAGAATGGTAAGAGCAACCTAAGAGGAATGGGCACAGAAATACAGATCACAGGATAAGTACAAATTCTGCAAGAAAAGGATTCTGTAATACTTTCTCATATCTCAGGACACCTGATAAGAGCAAGTTAAAAATCACTCTGAATCTACTAACAAATCCAAACTTTTCATCTCAGGTTTTCTCTAATTTGATGTCTGACTGGTGTTTTCCTTGCTTCCAGGGTGAAAAAAAAAAATTATTCAAGCCACAATATACTGGGCTGGAGCACACAAGAGTCAGTCCTGATGGGGCTTGATGTTTGCAAGGACCAAATTATTTCAGCAGGAGCTGAAGATGTTGGATATCCTATGCTAAACACAGTACATGCTTTCAAGCGCCAGCTCATGAACAGGACTGGAAGAGACCTCCCTGGCGCAGCACAGGGCACACTCACTCCTGGCAGTCTAACTACAGAGTCACAGCAGGGCTTCCCCGAGTCTGACTTCAACATTTGGAGGAGAAGGAAGGGTGGATTTTTGCCTCTGAACCAAACAGCTCCAACTCCACTTTTGGCAGTTCAAAGCATGCCCTGTTGCACGTGACTGTGCAGATATGGAAAAATTAGGTTAAGGAGTGAGGGAACTTCACTTGCATGGCTCAGCTGGGGATCCAGCCTTAGTGATGGTGCTGGCAGCAATACTACACTGAGGCCGTGGCACAGCATCTTGCACAGACAAATCTCATAGTCCTGCTCTGTGTTACTGAAATCGCATTAGCTGATAGTAACACTGCTGGAGGAACCTCACGCTGAATTAGACGTGTCTCCCTACTCTTGTAAAACTCATTACAGAGAGGAGGGATGTCTCTGATGGGATCAGCAGTGCCACCAGGACTTGAAACTATTGATCCCTGCTGGTGGAGCAGTATCAGCCTTCCAGAGAAGATATCCTTCCCATTCATATGCTCCCTACCTCACAGTGTGACATGACTACTTAATGACTGGCTCAACCTACCACGGTATTTGCAGCCCAGGGTGGCTAGAGACATACTAGGATATATATTTCAGGTTTGTTCTCCAGGACCCTGACTTATAGATCATTTTTAGAGTGGCTAAGGGTTGTGACCTATCTCCTGGACCATAAATCTAAGAGGACAGTGTATTTACTCTGCTTCACATATACTCTAAACCAAAAAAAAAAAAATATTGTCTGAAGACTGAATGGGAGTGGAGTATGCACTTTTCCCTCTGTAAGCAGTAAGAAAAAGGTATTGAAACTGTACAATCTGAAACACTCAGAGCATTGTAAAGAGGCTTACATTTGCATGATTGTGTGTATCGTCAGTGAATATGGAAGGTCTAGAGATAAAATAAATGTGCAAAATTCTAGACATCTTAGAGACAATAAAGGAGAAAGCAAATAGAGTCCTATAATTGGGATTGTTCCTTGTCTTGTGTTGCTGGACTGTTGATTATGACCCTGAAGTTTTTAAATGGTTCTCCATAAAATATACTGGTTCATAGTAACCATTTCACATATGACTAGATGATGCTCTGTAACTTGTGCTCTGGAAAAAGCAAAGGTGATGATGAGACATCTGTCCTTAATGGTTTGCATATCCGTAAATCATTTGGGGCAAGACATGTGTCCTGTCTGTGCATGTTAACTAGATTTAAATATGCAGAAACACACAGTTACATGACCATGTCCACACTCCTTTCTCCTGAAGAATCACAAATCTGGTGAATCTGGACTATCAAGCCTTCTTCCCTTCCAGACTGTCACTTCGTATGACACAAGACCCTTAGAATTTCCTTCACAGAAAAGAAAAAAAAAAAAGAAAGAAAAAAAAAAAGGCTGGCTAAACTTCTCAGTACCTTGGGCATTGCCTTCGGCATCCCCGTGGCTTGAAAAGTCCTCAGAGCTCCTTAACACCTCTGTGCTGAAACATGCAATAATCCTGTGATGCTCTTCCATAGAGCCTGTCAGGATGAGAGCATCTCTTTCAACACTGCTGCTCTCCTGGCTTAAAAAACAGCAGTCACAGCTTGGAAAGGGTAAGTAAAAAAGGATTCAAATCCAATTACCTCAAGAAGCTTCAGCTTCATTCACATCAAGGGAAAGAAAGGACAGGCTCCTTTCTAGCTTTTTCAGCCCCAAAGATTTAAGATAAAATCTCAGAGGTGGTCCTTCATGCTCCTTCATGAAGGGGAACAGAGTGATATATTCACCTGTTGAGTGCGCAGGTATGGTACACATGGACCTTTTTTTGGTGTTGTTTGTTTGGGTTTTTTTGGTTGGTTTGGTTTTGTTTTGGTTTTGTTGTTTTTTTTTTTTCTTTTTGGTCCAGACAGGGAAAGGACTTTTGAAAAATGCTATAGAAAATGCAAATTGTGCTTTACAAAGTGCAGCTCTGGAAATGGTATGAGTTCAGAAAGAGGGTCCTATCTTAAATTTTAAATACATGTAGAATCATAGAATCATATAATGGTAAGGTTGCAAGGGACCTCAAGGATCATCTAGTTCCAACCCCCTGACATAGGCAGGGACACCTCCCACTAGTACAGGTCACTCAAGGCCTCATCCAACCTGGCCTTGAACACCTCCAGGGACGGAGCAGCCACAACCTCCCTGGGCAACCTGTTCCAGTGCCTCACCACCCTCACTGGAAAGAACTTCCTCCTAACATCCAGTTTAAATCTTCCCTCTGCCAGTTTAAACCCATTGCCCCTAGTACTGTCATTGCAAGATCTTGTAAATAGTCCCTCCCCAGCCTTCCTGTAGGCCCCCTTCAGATACTGGAAGGCTACTATAAGGTCTCCTTGAAGCGTTCTCTTCCCCAGGCTGAAGAGCCTGTCCTCATGGCAGAGCTTCCTCTACTTCTAGCTCCGCATTTAAGAGCCTTGCATGCAGTAGGCATTATCACCAAGACTCTTCTATCTGGGAGCGCCTGTGTGATGCTCCTCTTGTTGTCTAGGGCTGTCTGAAGCATAAGAAAGTGCAACTAGAAAGGAGGAACAGAGGGAAGGAAAATGGCAATAGAGGAAGGCCAGGGCAAAATATCCAGATACTCCTCACAGATTTGACTGTAACTTCTGAGATCAGCTCTTTTTTGTGTGGACACCAGGAAGTTGTGCTGGATTTGTGTCCAGACCAGCCCTACATCTCCCCTTGGGGCCAGATCCACAGTCCTAGATGGCTGGCAGTAAGGTTCCCATGGGATTATAGTGCTGTACAAAAGAGCCCAGGAAAGCTCCCTGACCTAAAAGGAGCATCTGTGCAGGAACAACATCCATCCGTCTGTCTGTGTGGCAGCACATTCTGTCCTGACACTTGGACTCAGCCCTGTGTACATTACTGCCTGATCTATATTTAGTCCCTGATGTAACTAAAGTCAATAGTATTCCATTAGGGCAGCTGCTCCTAACTCCCGAATAGGCTTTCCTACGCTGGCCCCACCTACACATGTCAAAAATCTGGACATATACAGCCACAAAACCTTCCCGTGTTTATATACACAGCAGCACAGTTTTGAGAAAATATACGACTGTTAACGCAGTTTAATGGTCTGCTCTATAACAGAAGCAGTATTTTTTTTAAGGAAGAGACACTGACTCCTCTTGTCCAGGGGTGAGTTTAAAGGGCTTAAGCTTCACTTCAAGTCAGTATTGGCCTTTCCCTTTTTAGGGTATGTTTCTGCATTGGAACATTCCTTATCTTTGCCGCCGATGACAGGTTCTGTGAAGGGTTTCATAATCTTTTATGGGAAGGAAGATGTGTGTATGTAAAAACACGAATCATACTGTGAATCCCACATATTAGCCTGTTTTGGATTTCTTAAATAAAGGCTTGCACCAAGCAGCATGCAAATATTCCTATATGATTGCTTTTCCAAAGTAAAATACCAGTTTAAACATTTTGGGTTTCCTTTCAGATTTGCTATGAAATGCTACAGAAGTCACTTCACTGCAAAACACTGGAGAATTGTAGTTCCCAAGTCAGGGAGGTGCAGGAATTAAAGTGGCTATCAAGATTAAGAAAAGTTAAAGGAATAGACCTGAAATCATGAATGGAGAGGAGGAGGAAATCTCACATACCTGCTTTCTGAAAAACTTATCCATCCCTCTATAGGATGACACACATAGTGAAAATACCCAAAATACACTAAAACAAATAAATAGTCTTACAAAAGAAATACACATTAAGAAATATTCAAGAAGTACAACAGGGTTAGACCTGAAATTAAATCTGCCTGCATCCAGTGCCTTGACCTTCATCATTTCCTCTAATAAGGGCATAGAGAAACTATGCTGGTATTTCAGAGTAAATGTAAATATTTCTTCCACTAGCAAGAAACTAGAAACACAAAATGATGACTGGGGAGTCTGTAGATATGCTGACATTTTGATCAGTGGTTAAAGCCAAGCCAGTAGTTCTTAAGGAAAGACTATTCCCAAGTCATAGTTACCTAATGGTTCTTAAGAAATGAGTGAATTAATCTATTAGAACTATAAAGGATGCTAATTAACCAGGATTTGCTGCATTCAGAGAGACCAGAGACTTAATGTCGAGGTTCATGACTGGAAGCTGGCCAACGTGGTGCCCATCTACAAGAGGGCTCAGAAGGAGGACCTGGGAAATTACAGACCTGTTAACCTGACCTCAGTGCCATGCAAGATAATGGAACAGATCGTCCTGAGTGCAATCACACAGCACCTACAAGATGGCCAGGGGATCAGACCCAGCCAGCATGGATTTAGAAGGGTCAAGTCTCCCTTGACCAACCTGATCCCTTTTTAATGATCAAGTGACCCACCTGTGGGGAAGACTGTGGATGTGGTCTACCCAGACTTCAGCAAGGCCGTCGACATCATCTGCCATAGCAAACTCCTAGCCAAGCTGGCAGGCTATGGCTCGGACAGGGACACTGTGCTGGATTAAGAACTGGCTGGAGGGCCAGGCCCAGAGAGTGATGGTGAATGGTGCCACAGCCAGTTGGCAGCCAGTCACTACTGGTGTCCCCCAGGGATCAGTGCTGGGCCCAGTCCTGTTTAATATCTTCACTGATAATCTGAACAAGGGGGTTGAGTCCAGCATCAGTAAGTTTGCAGGTGACACCAAGTTGGGAGCATGTGTTGATCTGTTAGAGGGTAGGAGAGCTCTGCAGAGGGACCTGGACAGGCTGGATAGATGGGCACAGTCCAGTGCCATGGGATTTAACAAGNTGAAAGGAGGTTGTAGCCAGGCAGGGGTTGGTCTCTTCTCCCAGGTACCCAGTGACAGAACAAGAGGACACAGCCTCAAGTTGTGCCAGGGCAGGTTTAGGCTGGACGCTAGGAAGAAGTTGGTCACAGAAAGAGTGATTGCCCATTGGAATGGGCTGCCTGGGGAGGTGGTGGAGTCACGATCCCTGGAGATGTTTAAAAGGAGACTGGATGAAGCATTTAGTGCCATGGTTTAGTTAATTAGCAGGTGCTGAGTGATAGGTTGGACTCGGATGATCTCGAAGGTCATTTCCAACCTGGCTAATTTTGTGATTCTGTGATTCTACTTTCATAACAGTGCAGTCAGACATACAAATAAACATCTCTGGTCACACATCTCTGGACATAGTTAAGTGACATGCAAAGGGGTACCTGGATGCTCACACATATTCCCTGCAGCCACAGCACAGTGCTGTGACACCACAGGTCATAAGCAGTTTTGAATGATAATGATGAACCACAGAAACAGACTCATGTCTGAAGACCTAGACCTCATCTGGGGCTGTGGCTGGGATAGAAGCACCTTCAGGAAGTCAGGTTAAAACCAATAACTAGCTGAACATTATAGATCACAGCAAAAGCCTCCAAGCTCACCTTCTAAAATCTACTATTGTTCTTTACAAAGACATGGAGATTAAGTGCTCAAAACCAATGCTGTTTCAGACTTTTTGACTTTGAGCCACAATGGAAGGCACCAGAGAAGCCACATGTGGGTTGTGAAGTAAGAAGAAAAGGAAGGTAAAAACATTTCAAGAACATTGCCTAAGCAACACACTGACTCCCCAGTGAAGCCTGGCTACAAAATGAAGTCTCTGATTTCTTCTCAAAGTTGTAGATATAGAGACTTCTCTCTAAAGGAGTCTTTTTTCTCCCATGGTCATGAGACACACTGATGGCAACGATGGAGAAAAGTCACCTGCGTCTCCGTATCTGGTATCAGCTGTGTTCCACCCTGACAAGGAACAGCATAGTAATCATCACATCCCCTTTTGCTCAGGAGCCTTGTCATTAAATGGTTGGTACACGGACATGTCTTCTGATCTAGTTGGAGGTGTCTCTGCTCATTGCAGGGAGGCTGGGCAAGATCACCTTTGAGGGTCTCTTCCAACCTGATGCAATCAGTGGATGGAGATGTGGAGTAACCCATACAACCTGACTGAAAACTAAGAGGATGGGGTGATGCTAGAAATCCTTAGCGTTAAACAGTAAGGCATGGATTATCTCAGATCAAAAATAAAAGCTAAAAAAGCTAAAAAAAGCAACCCAAATAAATTTATTCTTCTCAAAAAGATTCTGTAGAAATTCATTAGTATGGAGAAAATCCCTTTCAGTAGGAATGCTCTCTGGAGCACACTTAAAATACAGGAAGCCTGTAATTTTTCTGCCAGTCTATTCATTTATTTTTCATTAAAGGACATTCGAATAAGTGTAAATTCTGGGAAATGTATCCAGCTGTGTAATGATACTGCCCAAAGTTTGGAGGGAGAAAAAAGGATATGTTTTCTAATCCTTACAGAAATACAAAATTTTCAGGTTTAAAAATTCAAGGTCAAAGCAAATGCTTATAGTTATGCTGCAGTAGAAGAACAATAGACCAGAAAAGAAGAGAAACTCTATATTCTTTATTCAGGTAAGAACCTCATTAAAAATCAATACAACTAATTTATCCCTGATAACATTCTGTTGAAGCCTGTACATTTACCCTAGGGATTAATTTAGCCTAATAGGTCTTCATGCACAAACAGCATTGGCAAGGTTTGATTGTTAGAAGTTACCGCACAGCAAATGCTGCTACAGGACTTGCTCTGACTTCACTTGTGAAGACAGAGCAGGTTGAAGTATCTAATAGGCTCAAAGCCTTTGAGTGATGTCCAAATACAGCCCGTGATGAATGTTTTATAGTCAATCATATATCCTGTGAATAAATGCTTTTATTGATGTTGCTAATCATAAAATGAAAGAACAGAGATCGATTTGTGTATTTCAAAAAAAAAAAAGAAAGAAAGAAAAAAAAAGGGGAAAAAAAAAAGAAGAGGAACAAATATGTGATCTTCTATCCCTTCTGGATACTGGCAAAAGAAAGTGAGTCATCCTGACCCACCGTGATCTTTGCAAGGAGGTATTTTCCCCTAGTCCTAGAAAATAAGCTGCTGCAAAAGAAGAAAATAATAATA